>PVIR01008290.1:0-57312 GCA_004026965.1 Petromus typicus
GATTGTGATGTGAGTTTGAGGCTGAGCTCAGGGCCAGCCTGAACCACAAAGCGAGACCCTGTCTCAAAAAAAAACCTAAAAAAAAAAAAGAAATAGAGAAAAACAATGCCAAGGAAAATGTAAATTCATAACGGTTGAGGAGATAACACATTCTTACACTTGAATATGGAACACTTACCGATATATTAAAAATCCTGATAAGGAAAGGCCCAACATTCAAGCTTCTCTTTTCTTTCTCTCTGCCTTGTGTTTCTTCCCTCTAGGGACAGATCCATAAACTCCATAGTGATTATGTCAGTCCTGTTCCCTCTACTTCTCCCATCTGGTGGATCTCACTCCATAGGCCCAGGCCTATACTAGCTACTGGCCAGTCCTCATCCAGCGGTGATGTCTATGCTCCTCCAAGCAACATACAGTCAGGGAGCCCTTGCTTTGAAACATGCCCTGTGCTTTTTATGGGAATGGAAATGTGAAGCACACAATCCCTCCCTGCTCCTTCAGGTAGAGAGTCAAACAGAGCATTCATATAGTCAACCTTTCTAAACCTAATGTCTAACTATGAGTTCTCCTGGACATCAGCTTTTCCCTAATCCTGACCACACATACACAAGTCATTCACTGGGACTTCTGTCCCAGTTTCTCAGTCATGCCATAGTTCTAATCTTGAGATTGTGGACTTAACCTATTCTCCTAGGCAAAAAATTATATGATGATGGAACTGAGATGGGTGCTTGCCATTTCCTTCTCCACGCCCTATGTTTCTGTCTAATTTTTTTTTTTTTTTTTTTTGAGACAAGGTCTCACTTTGTAGTTCAGGCTGTCCTTGAGTTTAGCCTTGAACTCACAGCAATCCTCTTGCCTGTGCTTCCCAAGTGCTGGGATTACAGGCATGAGCCACCATGCCTGACACTGTGGTATGTGGTTCTAATTGCTGGTGGGCATGAGTCTCCATACCTGGCATTCTTGGATATGGTTGCCAGGAATAAAGCCCAGGTCTTTGCACTTGCAAGGTTGATGTGGAACCACTGAGCTAAATCCCCGGCCCTGTCTGTCTAATTCTGATATAAGTAGGGTTTCCTATATCTCACCAATCTTTAGGCATAGATGACATCATAATTAATCATAGTAACTCATTTTTGGCATTATTGACTGCTATAAGTATGGGCTCCATACTATATGGCGTTATAGAGTTTATGTTAGTTATTTTTATTTTTTGATAACAAAATACCTGAAGGTGTGTATTTTATAAAGGAAAAGAAGTTTATTTAGTTCACAGTTTTGGAGGTAGAGTTCAAAATCAGGTGGCCCACTGTTCAGCCTCTGATGTGGGTGCCCTGGCTGCAGGATAAAGAACAAAGGGAAATATCCATGTGTACAAGGAGAGTTCATGGGGGTAACATTGCTTTACAATGACCCACACTCTGAATACTAATTCCACTTCACAAGACTGGCACTAATCCCTTCCAAGGGCAGAAATGAACTGACCTAATTCCCTCACCAAGGGCTCATGTCTTAAAGGTTCCACCAGCTCAATGGCACCACCCTGGGTACCAAGCTTCCAGCACAGGAATCTTTGCAGGACACATTAATACCATACAGAAACAGAGCCCTGTTTTTAACATTTATTCCCACATGTTAGCAATTGCTAGACCCAGTGAGAATCAAGAAACTGACTGGATGTTCTTCTCAAAATTATACCTCTTCCATTCTCCATAAAAGCTTTCCCTAAGGTTAAATGCCTGCTTCTCTGTTCTTCTAGAATAAAATTTCAACCTTGGCTCTTCACGAAATTGTCTATTACTAGCTACTCAATCAAATTACCAAATTGCCTGAACTCATCACCTACCTTAACATACTCCTGCGTCAGGCCCTTTGGGACATTTCATTTGCCTCAAATCATATCAAACAGTTTAAATTCTGCTCCGTACCCACAAAAGATGTGCTGAAGTCCTAACCTTTTGAATCTCAGAATGTGACTTTATTTGGAAATAGGGTTGTCACAGATGTAATTAGTGAGGATGAAGTCCTTCTGTAGTAGTGTGAGTCCCTAATCCAATGAAACTGATTTCACTAAGAGAGAGAAATGTGGTTACAAGCTCACCCTGTTGGAAGATGTGAACACAGAGAAACATAGAGTCATAGCTGCAAATCAAGGAGCAGGTGGAACTCCTGGGAGCCTGGAGAAGGGGAGGAAGGATACTCTCTGACTGACTTCAGTGGCGGCATGGATCCTCTAACACTTTAATTTTGGATTTCTAGCTTCCAAAGCTATCCTATGACAATACAGTTCTGTTGTTTTAAACTAACTGGGTTGTGGTGCTTTGTGATTGCAGCCCCGGAAAACTCATACAAGTGTTTTGTTGCTCCCCTAGCTATCCATTCAGGGATCCAAAGGCAGCAGGGTAGAGACTACAGCCCTGCTATGCTGGGAAACTTTCCACAGTATTTTCTCCCAGCTGTGCTGTTTATCCCCAGAGCTTCCTGAGCCTTGCTCCTACTCATTCTCTTCCCCATTTGATTTGACAACAGCAAAGATTTTCAGTCTTCCTGGCTCACATCTTTCCAGGGACATAAAGAGAAGAAACTGCTTTTGTGTACAAAATTTGTTCCTCTAATATCCTCAGGGTTATAGGCTGCATGGAGAAGCAAAAAAGGAAAACAGCCCAGTTAGGTAATGTGTCATCAATCACATTCCAAGATAATAGATATCTATTCTCTAAAGTACATTTGCTTTTCAGTTGCTTTTCTACTTGTATTGCTTATCCATACCACATTCCTCACCTTGTGAGAGTACATAAGATGATAAACTATTGCTTTAGGGCTGAGCAAAATTAATTCACCTAGAGGGGGAGGTAAAATTCACACTGTGGCTTTGGAGATTACAACTGTGTTCAAATGTATAAAGCTCAGAAAAATTAGGATTCCTTGTTGTAAGGATTTGATTATAAAAGCATAAGTAGGGTGTTGCAGGGACAAGGGCTAGAGGTAGGAGAGTGGAAGGGGAAATGGGAAAGCTGGCTGTCTTTGCTCTCCACCTGTTTCTGCTTCTCTCTGTGACAGATTTTTTTTCTGTCTAAATAGCAGTTTTCTTGGTGAAAATGGCTCCCAAGTCCACACATTATTGGTCAAGCCAGTTCATAATTTCAGGGAAGGAACTGATTGGCCTAGTTTTACTCAAAAGTCTAGCTCTGCACAAATTAGGGCGAGTAAGGCCAGAAGTAGGCAGCTGCACCAAGCCATGATGTAGCTGTAAGTGGCATTGTCTAGGAAAAATGGGCCAGCCAAGCAAACAACCCAAAGGCAGTTTCTATCAAGATGCTCTAACAAGCTGGTGATGTCAAGAGGAGAATGGAAATAAATTAGATAATCAGCTCTTTCCTTGCTCTCTGCAGGAATCAGATGTGGAATGAGGGCACAGATCCTAGTGACTGATACCCATGCTATACTTGGGATTGTCTTGTCCTGGCTCCAAATGAGTCATCTGGCAGGAGACCCCCTCAGTCATCTAATTAATACTAACACCAAAATTCACAGTGCAAAGAGTAAAGGAACAAGCACACTACTCCTTGTGAGCTATATATATGGAGTCGAAACAATTGGATTGAAACTAGGTACTGGCTCTTCTAACTCAGGGGATAATTTCTTAAGGGAATAGCTTAATTTTCAAGGGCTTCCTCCCCACTGCTTTCAGGGGCATGTGACACTGGATATAAGAACATAAGCTACTGTGCAGAATGGTCTGGTTTCCTATCCTGGCCTACATTAGGATGAAGACTTGGGAAGTTTGCTTTTTTTTCTAATCTACGATTTCCCCATCTATACCATAGTACTACTAGAATGTTTTTCACTAGGACTAAATAAGGTCATTTATTCATATTTAATATAGTGTCTGGTTCAAAACCCAGGCACTATGACTCTTAAATCCATGTTAGATATAGAATCTGTGATTAGCTTTCCTTTTCCTTTCCTCCATGCACAAGACAACCCAGAACACAAATCCTCAAATTTTAGGTACTGTTTTGTTTTAACAATGCTGTAGCAAAACAGAACAGTTCAGTGTTACAGTCTAGTGCTACAGTTCCATGTTAGAGCTGTGTCACAGCCAAGTACTACAGCTACAGCAATTTGAAAATTCAAAAAATCTGAAAGTTACTTGCAGAGATGGAGAAAAACCTCTATTAGTTTGCTGGATCAGGAGTTTGCTCACTCCAAGTTCTGAGCACCTAGTTGCAGTGAAACAGTTTAGGTACAGTTGAAGAAAGGAAGTCGAGAGGAACCCTTTAGGGCAAAGACATAGCTGGAAGTAGGAAACCTAGGTAGAAACATCAGGTACTAAGAGTTACACTGTTTGAACAAAACACTTTTGATACATTGAGCAGGTTTATATGCAGCACAAACAGTCACAGAACATTTTGATACATCAGGTGGAAACATCATACAGCCCAAAGGACTACATATCTGGAACAGAAAATTTTATGACCAAAAAAACCCAAACAAACATGGAGGCAAAGCAAAGGCCTGTCCTGCTGTGCATTACTGCTTTCTTAACAAAAGATGCTCTCCACACCAATATGAGGTCAGGATGAAGAGTGCTAGCTCCTAAATTAGGTTTCCAATAAAACAGCAGCTACCATGAGGTCTTAAAATCTGTGACTTTGGGCTCTTTACCATTGAGCTAGTATATACACAGGAATAAGGAAGATGTTTAGGGTGCTTTGGAGAGAAAACAGAAGAAAGCAATATATTATTAGCACACTAGTAAATCAATCACAGATGGTCTTCAAAAATTAACCAAAAGCAGAATGTTCATTTTCAGAAAGTGGCTGTCTTCTTAAAATAATCTGGAAAAATCCCAAGAACATCTACCATGTGAGTGATCCAATATTAACTGCTTCAACTGGAAATGTGAAGAAAAGTCTTTGTTCTATCTATCTGTCTTTGCTGCCCCTATTTTTTCTGATAATAGTTGAGAGGGCAACAGATGCAGGAAATGCATTTGAGAAAGTCCAACACTCATTCATGAAAAACATCCTACAGAAAATGGGATGAGATCTTAATGATGAATATGATCCTAATATACACCTAAAATGTACCAATAAATTCAATAAAGAAAAGAAGAGTAAAAAAATAGGATAGTCTTTATCTCAATCTGATAAAAGACACCTATGACAAACTAACAGGCAACATCATAGAAAACTGTCAGAAACTGAAATCTTTCACTCTAAAATCAGGAACCAGACAAGAATATCCACTGTCATCACTCCTGTTCAGTATAGTTCTGGAAACATTAGCCAGAGTAATTAGACAAAAGAAAGAAACAAAAAGAATAAAGACAGAGAAGGAAGAAGTTAAATTATTATTTGTGGATGGAGTAGTGATACTCTACCTTGAAGATCCCCAAAACTCCATGAAAAGACTTCTTGATTCAATAGCCAAATTCAGTAGCACAGCTAGGTACAAAGTCAACACTCAAAAATCAGTAACATTCTTGTACATAAATAACAGACTCACTCGGAGAGAAATTAGGGAAATAGCAACTTTCACAAGAGTGTCAAAAAATACTTAAGAATCAATCTACAGAACTTTACATAAAAAACTACAATACTCTGGAAAAAGAGATTGACCAGGATATCACAGAATGGAGAGTACAACTCCTGCTACCACAAAACAAAAACAAAAAAGTAATTCATTTGGGACCTTGGATTTAGCTCAGTGGCACCATGCTTGCCTCTCAAGCATAAGGTCCTAAATGGAGTCCTTGGTACTGAGAAAAAAAATAAAAAGAAAAGAAAATGAAAACATATTCCTTGCTCTTGGGGAGGAAGAATCAATACAACGAAAATGGTTGTATTCCCAAAATTCTTATTCAGACTTAATGCAATCCTGGTCCAAATATCAATAACATACCTCACATAATTAGAGAAAACTAACCTAAAATTCATTGGAACCAAAGGAGAAAGAAAAAGCAATTCTGATAAAACAGAGAAAAGATGAAGGCATCACAATTCCCAACTTGAAATTATTCTACTGTGATAAAAACAGTATGGTACTGGTAAAAACAAAACAAAACAAAAGACAGGAGGATCAATGGAATACATTAAAAGATGCAAACAAAACAAAACAAGAACAAAATCCCCCAAACACACACATCACCATCTTATCTTTGCCAAAGAGGCCAAACATGTTCGCTGGAAGAAAGATAATCTCTTTAATAAATGGTGTTGGAAAAACTAGCTTTCCACATGCTAAAGATGAAAGCTAGACTCATATCTCTCATCATACACTAAACTAAAATAGAAATGAATCAAAGATCTAAGTTTTTAAGCATACGAAAAGTTTATTGAGAAAGCTTCTTCCTAAGACAAATAGAAAGGGGGCCTTAAAATGGGTGGCCCCATAAAAGATCTAAATATTAAAACAAAAAAACTAAATCTGCCAGAAGATAGAATTGGTAGAGCTCTTGAAGATATAGGTGAAGGCAAAGACTTTATCAACAAAACCCTGATCACACAGAAAATATCACAAAGAATCAACAATTGGGATCTCATCTCATTGAAATCTTTTGCACCAACAGAGTGAAGAAATAACCCACAGCATAGGGAAAAAAATTTTCCAACTGTTCCTCAAAGGACCAGTATCTGGAATATATAAAAAGCTAAAAAAAAAAAAAAAAATCAGACTCCTCAAATTTAAAGACTCAATCCAAAATAGGCATGAGATGAGTAGAGACTTCTCAGATGAAGAAATACAAGTGGCAAATGAATATAAGATAAACAATGTTCAACACCACTAATCATTTGAGAGATGCAAATGAAAACAACACTGAGATAATAGAGTGGCTATTATCAAGAATAAACTAATAACAAACGCTGGTGCAATGTGAGGAAAAGGGAATCCTTCTCCACTGTTGGTGGGTGTGTAGCCTGGAACAAACACTATAGAAATGGTAGAAATCCTCAGAAAACTAAAACTAGAAATTCCATTTGACCCAGCTATTCCACTTCTGGGTGTCTTCCCAACAGAATTAAAAACATCATACCACAGCAGTATATGTACATCCATGTTTATAGCAGTATAGAAATAGCCTAAATGCCCATTAATGAGGAATGGATAAAGAAGTTGTGAGACTTTTAATACAATGGAGTAGTACTCTGCCATAAAGAAGGAAAACACAAGATATTTTTAGATAAATGGAATCATCTTGAAAACTATACTCTTAAGTGAAATAAATTGGACACACATATTCAAATATCAAATGGTTTCTCTGGTATGAGCAACTAAAAGTGTACATAAAGATCAAAATGTATAACAAATATTGTGAAATAGGAAGGAAATGTTCAAATGGGAAGAGAAACTAGGGAGGGGGGAGGAAGAAAACAAGGAAGGAAAAAGAGTAAACAAAATAGAAACAAAGGCTTTGTGATTAAAGAGGAAAAGACTTGAAAGAAGGGGGCAAATAAGGAGAACGAATCAAGACTTATCACATACGGGTCCAAATTCCCTATGATGAATGTGATGATTATGTATATCTAAAATGTACCAATAAAATAAATTCATTAAAAAAGAGTTGACAGGAAAATAACACATAAGGGTTCTTGTAAGTTCCAGGGGGCTGATCCCTGCAGAGTGGAGTCTCGCTCATCTCCAGAAAGTGCCGAGAGGAGTGCTGCCTCCTTGGACGCAGGATGCAACTACCAGCCAGAGAGCGCCTGATCTGCCTTCCAGTCCTATCTCCTGTAACTAGTGGCCATTTTTCTACTGAAGTATTGTTTATTGTATAATTAATGAAAGGTAATGACCCTTGAAGATACTTTACTAGGGGGCCCAAAACTTAAACTCGTGCTGTTGATTAAGGTGGGTTCTTTTCCACCAGTCTTCATTACTCAGAGCTGTAAAACAGTTTTAAAGCTCGTGGGGACTCCAAGAGTCTCCTGAGTTATTAATCTCAGCACCAGCACACTCCTCTCCACCAGTACTCCTACCAAAAGTACATAAGAGAGTCTGTGAAGTAGAAAGGGAACTATGAATTTTTTTTAGCCAGGTCTCTTTTATGCTTCCTCCTAAAGGAAAAAGCTCCAGCCAAGAGATCTTGGCTGAGTAACCACAGCCCCAGGCGCTGTGTCTGCTCAGAACCTCCAATACATGGTTAAAAAATCATGGCTGCTGCTTCACGGACATAAATATTTCAAAACCATTTGCTTTCTAGCCCACCAGATGGCTGCATTTCACACTCCCAACTGGGTCAGACTCCAAAAAACTCAGAGCTACTCAAAGTTTGGGGTGGGGTTTATGATCCCTGGAAAAGGGTTGGGGGAGTGGATGGATAATATTGCAAGGGTTTTTCCAAATTAAAAATTAAAAAATTGATGGAGTGAGTCCCACCTGTTTTTCTCATACGGATATTATGCAAAGTTCCAGTTAGCAAACAGAAGCAGCAAAGGCACTCTCAGGTTTACACCTACTTTGCTCACTCTGGGTCCACCGCTCCTCGCTCCTCAAATCTTGCACTAGTTTAGTTTCTCTCATCTTCTCCTGCCTCTGTTGGCATAGGCTCAGCAAACACAGTCATCAAAACGAGTTGGAGCACATCCCATTTTTCTGTGCTCAACATAGATCTGCAGGAGAACCCCACACGGCCGAGGAGCTGAGTCCTCTGAATTCGCGTAGGCCTGTGACCTCCATTTCTCTCAGTTCTGTCTTGGTTTTTCAGGCCTTGTGATAAAAATTATTACAGGATAGTGATTTTTAACATAAGTCTGTATTGGTTTATGTTTACTATTGATAGTATTGATATTAAATAAGTAGTATGCATTCTTTAAAGAGCAGAGAAGGAGTGTAGGTATAGCTCAGTAGTAGAGTATTTGCCTAGAAGGTGGGAGGCCTTGGTTTCAATTCCTAGCAGAGCAAAATAAGTAAATAAATAAAAATCAAAAAGAAGGAATAAAAACACCAAAAGACAAAACCATACTGTGCACACACTTTATCCTTAAGTCTTATAACAAGGAGAAAACAGCAGCTAAGCTTTTCATGTGTGTCCCTCCTCCTAGGTTTTCTCTGTATGTAAATGCAGGCAGCCTGTAATCAGCACCTATCATATATGTGGTTTCTGTATCTATACCTTCCAACAACTGCAGATGGAAATATTCAGGAAAAAATGTATCTGTATTGAACATATACAACATTTACTTTCTTCCTCATTATTTCTTAAATAATGTAGTGTAACAGCTTGTTATACAGCATCTACACTGCTGTTGGTATTGTGAACACTCTAAAGATGATTTAAAATATACAGTAGGGGGCATATAGATTATATGCAAATACTACTCCATTTTATGGAAGGCACTGGAGCATCTGCAAGTTTTGGTATCCTCAGCAGTCCTAGAATCAATCCCCTAAGGATACCGCAGAGCAACTGTCTTATAAATATTCATAATATATTTCACATATTATGGTTCATACTATATCTACTGTTTTGAAACTTGCTGTTTTCATTTAACAATATATGGAGGATCTCTTTCCAAGACTCACAAGCTCCTTTAAACATGTGTGTGAGCACACATATTAGGATAACTTGCAAACAGGAGCTTCAGTCTCCAAAGAAACCCACAGATACTCTTTGACTTAGCTCTGGTCATAGCTGTCATTGTGAGCACGACCAAGAAGAAATGTGGTGGCCTCATCGGAGGCAGCGTGTGTGTAGGGGGTTGGGCTCAGGCAGCCTGTATCTTCATGAGGACAGAGAAGACTGACTCCAGTGTTGTCAGAGATCTTTGCTCTTACCTATCCTTAAATAAAGGCCTGATGTTCAGCATAAAAATACAGATCAGCAGTTCTAGATGCTGCTTCCCTTCCTAACTAGCTGGAGAAATGGCCTGTCTTCCACAGCCCCACTGCATTTAGATCTAGAAGCCAGTGGGAAAGTTTCAGCAGCTGTGAGCCTTCTGAACCCTGGCTGGCCCTCTCCAGACCCCAGCGTGCTGCCGCTATCCCTGCATTCTCTGCCAACAAGCCTGGTAAGGAAGTTACCCTCTAGAAATCACTGCCTTCAAATAGCCTTCTCTAAGGCAACTGCCCACCTCTCAGGCAACCTGACCACGGGGGCCCTCTCTGTCCTGTGTGCACCAAGTCCCCTAATGCTCCAGGCACCAGAACTATTCCTGTCACTGGAACTGTGATGCATATGAGCCCCAGGAGCACCCAGCACCAGGGCAGTAACCACCCCACACAGGGCATGTGATGCAGGCAGGAGGAATGGATCACTCCACCACTGTGTACATATTCATCAAGTACTTGTCCTTAGATGCGCAAGTCCCAGTAGCAAACAACTCATTCTGACTAACCTGTCACTGACCTAGGGGTCTACACCTGTCACTTCTGAGGAGGGGGCTCCTGTTGCATTTATTTCCAGGACAAAAATTTTCAGTATTTAACAGCACTTCTAATAGATGGAAAGTGGCACATTGTCAGTTGGTGTTCACTGAATCTTGATTCTTAAAAGTCAGAACTCTGTTTGTCTTCTTGATCACAATGACCCCAGGATTTGAGAAGGTATCTCAATGCTCATAGTAAACTCAGTGTTTACTATGTGACTGAATGACTGACTGAGCCCATGTCAGAGGCAGAAAAGAAGCAGTTTGTATTGAGATCAGCCTGAGATTTCTCATGAGAGGGGAATGGGACAGGATCTCTGCCTCAAAGTAGACTGGGAGAGTGTTGGAATATGGCAAATCAGTTGGGAACGCTACCTGATGCCAATGGAGACAGTCAACTCTAGCACGAACAATATATTTAAAGTGTCCATTGACCCCATAGGTCCTGAAGAAATTTCTGAAAATTGGGGATGATGAGAAAGGAAAGAATATGTAAATGAAATATTTGGGGAAGAGAGGCATTGTAAGCAAGTACTTCACATAGTCACTAATTTGATGATTAAAAAAAAAGTTTAAGTCATTGAGAAGGTAGCCCCCTTTTGTTCTGTGTCACTCCCTATGGTGCCTGTGGCATGAGAGAGAAGTGAAGTCCACTGAATGCAGAATAGGAATAAAATAGTGAGGCAGGTCATCATCAGTGACACCAAACGCACTCACCAGAACCTCTTCAGGATCATAAAACAGGAGGAAAGCAAGGGCCTCAAGGATGGAGAAGGGGGGAGATGAGCAAGAAGGTGGAGAGGGCAGGTAGATGAGGGTACAGATGGCTGAGAGTCCAGGAACAACGTGCTGGGAAAAGCACCAGCTTGCACCTTCAGTGACTCTGGAGGAGCCTGGAAAGGGAAAACAGCCCTGGAGAAATTCCCAGCGAGTGGAATTAACCAGGCTGAAATAGCTGCTGATGAGAAAGGAGGCAGACAAGGAAAAAACTTTGCAACTGTGTGGCCTTAATCACCAAGTACGAGCCCTTCCATTTACAAACTTTCACACTGAGCAAGGCTATTATCTCCCTAAACCTGAACTTCTTCATCCATAAAATAACAATAGTAATGGCTTCCCTGTAGAACTGCAGGAAGGATTACTGAGATCACTCATGAAAAACATTGAGCACTGTGACAACAGATAGTAAAATTTGCATATGATAATTTCTTTATTCATAGTGCCAAGCTGGTATTGGCATCGAGTAGGCTCGGTGCGCTAGCAGAGACCATGGCCAAAAACAAGAAACAACTACTCTTTGTTCATTGAAACTTGTTGAGCACTTTCCAGGTACTATTGCCAAGAATGTGGAGAAAATAGTCACTCACCTTCCAAGTCACACCCTGCCATGGGAATCACCTTCAGGGGCCCCAGTTGGACATCTAGCCCAAAGGATAATTCAGAGTAACCAGGCATGACACACCACCCTGAGGAAGCTGACCCAGGCCTGCCATGCATGTGCCATACAGAGCTACAACCACAGCTTGGCATGTTGGAGGGATTGTTTACTGTGCATCTCAAATACACATTTTTGTTTTTTTCAAATTGATTTTACTGGTACATTTTATACATACATTATGATCACTTTCAGCATTGAGAGTTTGAACCAGTACATGACACAGTCTTGATTTTCCTTGTTTACCTATTCCCTTGCCCTCCCTACTGTCCCAAGCCACTATATATATAAACTTTGTTTCCTTTTTTTAACTGTCAGATTTTTCTTTTCCTTTTTTACTTTTACTTACCCACTTTTCTCATTTCCTTTTGAACATGCTCTTCCTATTTCACAATTCCTATTATACATTTTGGAATTCATTTACACCTTGAGTCTCTCACACCAGAGAAATGATATGGTATTTACCCATCTGTGTCCTGTTTATTTCACTGACTATGCCCTCAAGGTACATTTGAGTAGAAATGACTCAAATTTATCATTCTTTATAGTTGAGTAATATTCCATTTTATAAAAAATCCACATCTTCTTTATCTAGTCTCTTATTGATGAACATTTAGGCTGTTTCCAAGATTTAGCTATTACAAACTGAACTGCTGTAAACATAGGTGCATATATGTTGGTGTGATATGAATCTTTTAATTCTTTCATGTATATATATGGCAGAGGAATAGTAGGGTCAAGTGGGACCTCTGATCCTAGTATTTTGAGGAATCTCCACACTGATCTGCATAGTCTACATTCCCACCAACAGTAGAGAAGGATTCCTTTCTCCCACAACCCCACCAGCATCTGTTGTAAAAGATTATACTGTGCTGCTGTTTGGCTTTTACATTCTACTGACAAGATGACCAAAACAGTGCTTATCTGGATAGAGACAGCAAATCTTTTAAAGCTTTCAGTTATAATGAACAACCTGCTGTGGCACGCATGCAATAAGTTCACTACCATTGTACTAAGGGGTGTGAAAAAGCTTTTAGAACACACAGACCTTGAAAACATGCAAGATAGACACCTGACTGTCTAAAGTCCATATAGATGGAGCCACCCAAGCCCACACTGCTATGGCATAAGGCAAGTCCCATAGGAGTAGGAACAGACTATGGTTTGAGATCCACATGCAGCTAGGAGGGGCCTTATCTCAGCTGAACAGTATCACTGACAGCTAAACAGTTTTTGTGGACCTCATCATAGCTGCCACACCTGGCTGACCATGACAGTCATCTGGGGAGCTTTTCAGGGATGTAATTTTTCTATGCACCACCCCCAGAGATGCTGATTAAATTGGCCTGTGGGTGTGTGTTATTAAAGAAAAACTCCCTGGATGATTCTATTGCACAGCTAACCTAGGTGACATTGATAAACACTTACGCAGAGATCAGGCAAAGAAGCAGAGGAAGCAGAGGCCCTCCGGCAAGGGCAGAACCAAGGCCATTTGTCCTGAGCATCATGTCTGCATCTCCAGAAAGAGTGAAAGTAACTGACTGTCCATCTTACCATGGAGTCCTCTTAGCAGAAACATTGCAGAAGAAATCCAAATATCTGAGAATCTCTAATTCAAGTGGGCTAAAGATTGGAGTACTTAAAGATGAAATCAAATAATTTATAATATTTAATTTTAAGGAAATTTCCCAGTTACTAGTAGAATAAAAAGTTATACCCTTCTTTCCTTTCCTTCATCTTCTCACTCAGCTATGAGAAGAACACAGCATCGAGTGTTGCTCCTAGTGCTGCATCATGGAATCCACTGCTTCTCACCAGCAGCTTCTAGCTGACTGAGAAGGGTGGAGATAATAAACAGGTCCTCACTAGGAAACACAGATAGTCCTCTACAATGTGGGCTCCAGATTTCCGTAATGGCTTTTCCAAATTTTCGTTGAATTTCATGGCTGTTTTAAATACTTTCCCAGGGCCGGGGATTTAGCTCAGTGGTTCCGGCACCTGTCTTGCAAGCACAAGGACCCGGGGTTTGATCCCTGGTAACCACATACCATACTGGGCGTGGAGACTCACACCCAGCAGCAATCAGCACCACATCCCACAGTGCCGGGCGTGGTGGCTCACACCTGTAATCCCAGCACTCGGGAGGCAGAGGCAGGAGGATTGCTGTGATGTGAGTTTGAGGCTGAGCTCAGGGCCAGCCTGAACCACAAAGCGAGACCCTGTCTCAAAAAACCTAAAAATAAAATAAAATAAAATAAAAAATTAAATACTTTCTCAACCTTTCTACATGTGGCCACAATTACACTGAGATCTACTCACTCCTGCTCACTCAGTCCTTCCTGCTTCCTTCTCTGGACAATTCTCATAACAGATCCTTGGCATGTTTAATCCCAGCTTAGCACCTGCCCCTTTGGAGGGCACTGACTAGCATAGGCACTTTGGAACAGCCGCTGCTCTGAAGTTTAACTGGCTTCCAGAGGCTTCCAGGAATTTTCAGACCTGTGGCCTTGAGGCTGAGTTTTGGGTTTTCGGAGACTTCTGGCAAAGGGCCCAGGTAAGATCAAGGAGAAAGAAGTGGAAGTTATATGGTTGAGCCTGAATCTCCAAGGCCAACTATGGAGTTGAGAAAGCAAGTCTTTTCTTCTCATTTACTCATAACAGTTGAAGTGATACCTCATATACAGATAATGAAACTAGGTCTCAGAGGAGTTGAGTAACCTGTTCAAAACCACTCCATTCATAAGAGTCAGAAAACCAGGGTACTACCAATCTCAAAGCCAGTTTCTTTCCACTATGCTATAGTAGTTGTTCAGAAGAAGAACAGCAGAATATGACTGCTAAGAGAGTGAGATTTGGAGTCCACCTGTCTCAACTTCCTTATCTTTAAAGTAACAATGATACACTTACCTCAGAAAACTGTCAAGAGGATTAAATGAGTTAATATTGAGAAGTGGTAACAATAGTGGTGGCAGAAGTAACCTTAACTATAGGAAGCTGGCTTTTTCTTTGTGAGTAGTAGTTAAGAAGCTGAACATGGAAGATGGGGGTCAGGAAGGTCACAGATTCCAGCTGCAAGTATGTAGTACTGATCTGGATTTCACTGCCGGAGAACCATAGAGCAACCTGATGTACCAGACACAGCCTTTCCCCAGGTTTCTTTGCAGAAAAACAGATAGTTAAGTTAGTTATTAAGCATATAGTTTTCTTTACCTAGTAATATGACTTGTCTGAAAATATAGACAATGGAACATAAGAAAACAGTGAGTTGCACTTGTGGGAAGTAGGACTTTTGAAACCAATGATCTTTCCAGATATTTTACAAAACTCTTTCCAAAATAAGGCAGATTTTATGAGAAGACAGTTTTACCTTGTCTTAAAATAGTTCTGCCTCAGTAAGCTTCTACACTTGAAACATGAGCCCTTCCTATGAACGCTTCCTATGTGTTGGCACCATGGCTGGCCTCTGAGGATGTAAAGAAAAGTACAAACATTGCCTTCAGAGAGCTCAAAGGCTGGTACAGAGACCAATATTCATATTCTAATGTGATGCATTCAATAGTGAAAGCACTACAGCAGTTCAAGCTCAGCTCTCTGGTCCTAAAGAACCTATTTTAATTTCTTCAGTAAGTCACCCCTCATCTTACTCTAAATATGAAAGATACTCTTCTCCATTCCTAGTATCCTTTTTCCCCTTATTTGTCTTGCTAAGCCATCATTAGGTCCTAGCTGTAAATCCTTCTTCAGAGCCCTTCTCTGGTCCATAAGATGATGCATGACTGAGGAGTTTCTACTGCATGTGGATGGATGGGGGACTGTTTTATTCACCATTGTACACTGAAGTCCCAGTCATTAGTGAGGCATAAGAAAAAAGTTAGGAAATAAATGTGAATGAATGAATAAAGAACTGAACAGAATATGACTACCTCTCAATCATCAACAGCCCTGTTTGTAATAGTTATAGGAGGAGGACAATGTTGACTTGGGCTAGGTTGATATCTCAAAAGAGCAAATCCAGTGTGTAGAGGACAGCAGCAAAAAGCTCCAGGAACTCTACACTTAACAAGTGAAGAGCAGTGGCCTTATGTCTGTAAGAGATCAGTCTGTTTTAGCTGGAGCAAAACAGAAGACAGACCCCAGCACTCTGAGTGACGGCTGACTGCACAAGGTTAACATTATAGTTAGAGACAGGACACTAATATCATAAGCAACTCATCTCAGGATATAGATTAGGTAGGGAGAGTCAATGTGCTTCAACTCAGTGGCAACTGCATCCAGCTTCTATGAGCAATATCCTGAGATAGGCTTTGAGGCAGACGGAGGGAGAGTTTTGGACTTTCCATGAGTACAAAGGATGAGAGAGGTATTCTCCAAATGTATTTGCTGTCTCTGCCTGCTGGGAGCTGAGAGGACAGTATTTTGTTAGCTCCCTGTTCTGATGATTTTTGAACACAAGCTTAGCATATGGTACCTCAGTTAGTGTTAGTTCCTTCCCTTCATCGTTAGGAATGGGAAGAGCTGAGCCTGCTTGCTGCTGGATGGATCTAGAAAACAAAGGACTGGAGATTACAGGAGGCCTCATCACCAGCCAAAACTTTTCTCCAAAATTACTTGCTCTGTCATCTCTACATCTAAGACTTAAGGATACAAGTCTACCTGTCAGGCTTATTGGACAAGGTAATTACTTTTTCACTTATAAGGTAGGAATAACAAGGCCTTTATGGACCAATTATAATGAAGCTCAAATTGGCATTAAAGTACTTGGCACAATGTCTGTCATCTGGTAAGGGCTCTGTCAAAGTCAGTTTAAAGACTGTACCTGGATGACTGACAAGGAAGTTGTCCATCACTTTGGGCCCTTTTCCCACCTTCTGCTGTGCCCTCTCTGCCTGTCTGCTTTCATGCTGCCCAGTGAACTCTTTTGGGGGCCCCAAACCAGTCTGATGCTTCCACTTCATCCCATGTTCTCAGATCCCACTTCCCCTTCTCCTTATCTGGAATTCTGTACACTTATTGAATTTGTTCATCCGTGCTACAACTCTGCGACTTCACATCAAACCACAAGTATAGTTCAGCTGAGGATACTCAGTTAATCCAAACAAAAGTCTGTTTCATGAATCTCAGGACTAATGATCTGTGGCACAGGGCAAGTACGCAGCTCAGGGAGAGGCTCTTTCATGAACTCTTAACTGTACTGATCAGACTGCACTGTGGTTCCAGAGTCCACCAGCACAGCTGAATCAATGAAGCACTCCTGGGAAAATACGGATTCATTGACTTTACCTCAAACTCTCCTACTCAGTAGCTCAAGGAATGGCTAAGAGGACAAAAATGTAGTGACAGCTTCTCTTACTCAAAAAGTTAGAGACCTGAGGTTGCATAGACTCCTGGCTAAGAGGTGCCCCTCTTCCCGGCCAAGTGCTGAGGTTGTAAAAGCCCAGAAAGTAGATACCTTGACTTTGAGAGTGGCCTTTTGGTACAGCTTGGTATCCTGGCCAAGGCCTTCCCCCTCCCACTTCATCTTCCAATTTCAATGTCACTGCCCTGGTCATAATAAAACACTAGGACCCGCATTCCCTTCAGTGCAGGCTCCATTGCCTCAACCTAACAAGTATAGATGAGTTTACTGAATGCACTTTACTGGGTATTATACCTATTATTTTCTAAAACATCATAACCAAATGAGGTACTTCCCCTAATTATCCTAGGACACTGACATTGAAAGGCATTAAGAAGTATGCCTGAGGGCACATAGCTAATAAATGGCAGGCAGAGATTCTAGGGTGGTTTAAATCCCGACTCCTAATTCTTAACCCCTGTGCTGGCTTCACTGCCCTTGTACCATGAGCCACAAGGCCTCCACAAATGACTGTGTCTTCTTTGTGTGAGAGACAACTGTTTCCTTGTTTTGGAAATTCTTACTTTCTGAGGCTGGAGAGGGATCAATAGCTTGTAATGAGGAGCTTAGAAATCCTGACCCTAGCAATAGAGCCAGGCTCCCATTTGCAGTAGGAAACCTTCAAGGCAGCCCAGAGAACACCAGCATCTATCTTTTGAAGGGTCTTGAAACATGGCCATGAACAGACCCTTCCCCCCCAAAACATACAGCAAGTTAGTAAACCACTAGCTTTCATCATAAGATCGCTGGGGCTCTAATCCTTCCACTCAGCAGCCCTATGACAGTGAACCAAAAACTTCATATAAACAGACACGTACTTTCCCTTCCTTTAGCCTGTCCAAATTTTGAACTAGAAGATCAATCTCTAAGATGACATTGCATATCAATTAGGCTGCTTAGATGCTGCCTCAACCTTGAATGCCCTTTTGAATGCCAAAAGACAAAATGACAATGGATTTGTTTGCAGATCTAACTGGCTTAATTTGTGACTCATGAATCAGGGAAGAGTCCATGCTACAAGAGAAAGTGAGAGCTGCCTTGGGCAGTACACACCCGCAGGTTCTATAAGATGGGAAAAAAGGAACAGAACACTAGGGAACAAAACTAATTGGTTAGCACAGTTACTCTTTTGCTAAGGTTAAGGCGGAAGGGACTGACTTTTCATGTTGATTAAAGCTGGTTTTCTTGGACATTTGGCTATTATGTTTCTTTCTTCATTTCTCAGGATGTTAGATAAACAATTTAGTTTCAGCTTGGAGGGGATTCCAGCATGAGCCACTCCATTTTGGTCTTGTGTGTAGGGACTAATGCAGAAACTTAATCCAAACCAATGGCCTCCCATTTTAGCTTTATAGTACTATAACAAATACCTGAGATAATCAAGTTACAAAGAGGAAAGGCTTATTTTGGCTCATGTTTTTGGAGGATTCAACTCATAATTAATTGGTCCCATTGCTCTAAGGTCTGTGACAAGGCAGCATGTTACATGGAAAGTATGTGACAGATAAAATCCATCGTGAACTAAAAGAAAAGGAGAACAAGGAGAGGGCCCGAGTTCCATAGTCCCTTTCAAAACTGTGTCCCCAATGATGTATGGACTTCCCAATAGGCTCCACCTCTTAAAGGTTCCACCATCTCCCAATAGCACTATAATTTGGAGTCCAAGACTTTACTACATGATCCTCTGGAGGAGACTCAGTATCCAAACTACAGAGCATTCTGTGAATTTATTTCACATAATTCTCCTGAAAAGCTGTTTAAAAATAAATACAAATGCCTGTCATTTAACTACTTGAATTGAACTGAAATGGGGCCCAAAGTCTCCAGTGAGTCCGATGAGTGACCAGGTAGGTTCAGCTTTAGGGTACTGGGGCCAGTCTGGTATTATCAACATCTTCTAGGTTTCATGTGGTGATGTTCTGTCCTCCTTGAGAAATTTAAGTAGGTACTTCCTAGTGAGGGGGTAGTAATTACTCACTGTGAAAGAAGGTCATTTCTCCTTCCCTTTCTCACATGAAACAGAGAATCCCTGTAGACCAGAGTCCCATGAGAGCAGACGCAATGCAGTGGAGGGGAAAACTGTCTGCTTCAGCTGTCATGGCTGACGAACCTGCTTGGAAGGCCAGCAGCAATACCCTCTCAATTATCCAGAAGAACAATTACAGAAATGGTTGATGCCAGGACTGATTCTGTAATTGGTCCTGTTGGAAAACCAGTCATTCCAGAAAGAGAAGCTGTCTCTAAATTCCTGTGAAGATTCTGTCACTGTCCCTTGTAACCCATTCTTCAACCCCTCTGTACTTGGAAACCATCAAATATTCTCATATCTAATCCAAATCCTTCCTACTGCAACTGTACTTCACTTTCCTTACTTGTCCTTGTCAGAAACAAAGGACAGCTGTTCTCCTTTACACAAAGCTCTGTGGACCAGTGAGGAGGCTGGTTGTAGGGAGTGAATGCAGAATTGTCTGACCTTGGTTTGGAGTAAAGCCTCAGGTAAAATTCTCGTGCCTCATGATCTTAATGAGCTAAACAAAAGGGCATTTGAGTTGAAGGTCTCAAATTTAATTCCCAGAATGAGTAATTGTGACTTGGGGTTGTTATTATTGTTTATTCCCGGCTTTTTCATTTATAAAATAAGATAGAATTGTGTTATGGGAAGTCCACCTCTTATGAGCAGCCATTCTCATTTACATTGATTTCTACTGCTCCTCCTGTCACCTCCCCCCTTCCACCTCCTACCACCAATAGCTGCACTTGAATTCTATGAACTGAAAAGAATGAGAGATAAAGCCAATCTGTGACTCGTCTATTTGCTGGAACCCACAAAAGCTAGGGCAATACATACTGCATAAGGCCATTGCATTAATATCTGTGGATTTGTGCTAAGGGACAGGTCTGGATTGTTTATGGGTTGATAAACTGAACAGATGCAGTCAGCTGAGTACCTTCAGGGACCTACCTCCAGTGTCAGGCTCCTGTTTGTTTGTGACTGTGTAGTCTGTTTTTGTTGCTTTGCAGTCACTCCAGGACCTGCCAGGAAGAAAAGAGCCAACCTGCTTGGTGACTAAACATTTGAAGTAGAGTCTGCAATCTGTTGAGCAGAGTCATACCTCTTTACTCCCTGCCTGGCTGCCATGCTGTTTAGTTATGAGTGTCTCGTTACTGTTTTCCCCATTGGGATAGCTATGTTCACAGTATTGTCTTCGGCAAACTACCAAAATAGAATTTATGATTCACTGGCCCAATTATGTTCCCACTGACAATATCTGCAGAAATTCTGTTCCACAATGGCTTGCTGACTTTACAAAAAACATATATCACTCTCTGGAATTTACCCATCCCAACATGGCCAACAAAAGAGCAAATTATATCTTATTGCTTTGGAAGTCCTTGATGAAGAACATCTTGGTCTTGGCAATTCACTGCATATTTTTACCAAGCTTTAAGAAAGCAAAATTTTAGGGATTTTCTGTGAATTACAGTTAAGGGTCAAGATATATATAAAAGACCACTGTGAATGAGCAGCAGCGTATTTTCTTGAGCCACACTCTGAGAAGCAGCTCCTGTAGAAACTTATTTTGCACTCTGAACTCAGTAAGGCACCAAAAACATTTCCCTCAGCAAATAATGAATAGGTTCCGTCTTTGATTTCTCTTGCCTACTGTCTTAAAGGGGAAGCAAAGTAATCTAAAAAGCTCAAAAACCACACATTTTCCTTCCCTTAAGAGATAAAGTTTTTCCTTTTGTGATTCTTGCTTTGGTGAATGTGTCTCAGGATGAAATAAAATGAACATTTAAAACCAAGTTTGTTGGTCTATAACCTGTTTAGAAAAGCTAAATGAAATCCTTGTAAAGCAAAATACAAATCCTCCTTGACTTATGATAGATCTATGTCCTAGTAAATCCATCTTAAACTGAGTATATCACAAGTCAAAAATACATTTAATAAACAAAATTTATCAAGTATCCAAGCTCAGCGACACACTATGAGGTTGTTTTCTCTCCGAATCATGTGGCTGACTGGAAGCTATAGCTCACTGCACTGCCCAGTATCAGAAAAGAATATCATATTGCCTACTGCTAGCCTGTGAAAAGACAAAAGCCCCAAATTTAAAGTATGGTTTCTACTGTATTTCTACAATTTTTCACACCATTGTAAAGCTGAGAAATCATAGTCAAACTTTTGTAAGTTGAAGTTACAAACATAGAAGATGGAGGAGGCACACATCTGTCTTACCCACTGATTACAGGTACAAAGACCAGAAAGATTATACGAAGATTATTTGAGGACTCTGAAAAGCAAATGATAGGAGGTTGGTTGGGAATGACAACCTGCATACAAAATACCACTGAACCAGCTGTAAATTTTCTCTACTTTTTAATCTCTCATTATTCCCTAAGCTAGACTCAAGATGGACCTTAAACTGGAGGGGATACCCAGGCATGGATAAAAAGAGGCCCAGGAAAGTTATTTGATAATGAGAGATATGGGGACAGTCCATTTTAATTTTTACCTGCATTCTGTTGTGGCAGGAAATTATAGGGCAAGTGGTGGCAACTGTAGCAACAAAATCCATGGGTGCCTACTGCTTACGGTGTAACACTTTGTTTCTAGCACACAGGTTCTTTTGTCTCTCTACACTTTGCCCCTTGGCCCTTAGTGCAAGTATAATCAAAGATATGTGCAGCAGGGCCAGGGATTTAGCTCAGTGGTTCTGGCATCTGTCTTGCAAACGCAAGGACCCGGGTTCGATCCTCGGTAATCACATACAATACTGGGTGTGGAGACTCACGCTCAGCAGCAATAAGCACCACGTACCACAGTGCTGGGCGTGGTGGCTCACACCTGTAATCCCAGCACTTGGGAGGCAGAGGCAGGAGGATTGCTGTGGTGTAAGTTTGAGGCTGAGCTTAGGGCCAGCCTGAACGACAAAGCAAGACACTGTCTCAAAAAACCTAAATAAACAAATAAATAAATAAATAAATAAAAATGTGCATGTGCAGCAAAGTGAGATAGCTGAAGTTTTATCCTTCTGACAGGAGGAACAAAGAACAGAACCTCAGAAAGCCAAAAAGAATTACAGAAATCATAGAGAGGGAGGAATTTCCTTGGTTGTTTATAAATTCCTGAGCTTAGTGACAAGTAGGAGATATGTGGATCTGATCCTGAAGAATACACCCTGGACTTTGTAAACTGGACCATGGAATCTGTTGCCTGTACATCTCAGACTCACCACCGGTAGGTGTACTTATCGGTGTAGATTTGAACAGTATTACAAAGAATCTGAAGATGTTCTCACATTTGAACTTCACATACCACACTGTGGTTGGAGTATATGACTTGAGTCCAATCAGATTAAATGCTTGTTGAAACAAAAACATCAACACTCTTGATATAATTGAAACAAGACCCATCCTTGAAACCGAATATGAAAATGTCCAGTATATAATCCAAAATCATTTAGAACACATAAACCAGAAAAATCCCAATTTGCACAAGGAAATGAGTAGATGACAATAATAAAATGACATAAATATTAGAATTATGAAAGACTTTGGAGCAACTCTTACAGAAATCATTCAAAAAGTAAGTTTGAGGAATTTTAGAATTAATAGAAAATCTCAGCAGAGGAATAGAATAAATTTTAGAATTAAATAATCAAAACTACATTTAAAAAAATCTTTATTGGTACATTAAATATACACATCATGATTGCACTCCATAATGGGTATTTGTACCAGTATAAGACACAACTTAATTCTCATTTTTTCCCATAGCCCTACCCACCCTACCACCCCCCCATATACATAAAATTTGTTTCCTTACTTTTTTGTTACAAAACTACATTTTAAAAACACATTGGATTGGCTCAATATTAAAATGGAATGAAAGGAGACAGAATCAGTGAATTTAAGGAAGGATTATGAGAAATATCCAGTATGAAAAACAAAAATTAAAAAAACAGGGAAAAAGATAAACAGATCCTTGGAGACATATGGAGCAAGACCAGAATTCTAACTTTTATGCCATTGGAACACCAAAGGAGGAAGAGCATGAATGAAATACATATTTTTTTAAAAGCCCAGCAACTAAACTTAAATGGTTTAGAATCCCTAGTTTGATGAAGAGATGAGTGTAGATTCAAGATGCTCAACAAACTCTGAAAAGCATAAACTAAAGAAATCGATACCAAAACACTTTATAATCAACTTCCTGAATACTACAGAAAATTAAAAACATCTCAGAAGAAAGGAAAAGGTGAGATGTGGAGAAACGGAGAGGAAAAGAGGACAACAGCAAATAACAAGAGCAAGAATAGAAATAAAATTGAAAACAGAAAATCAACAGAGAAAACTAAAAGCGGTTTCTTTGTAAACAGCAATAAAATTAATAAATTTCTTAGTAAGACTGGTAAGGTAAAAACACATGTTAGCTATCAATACAAACCTAAACAGGCTTGTAAACGATAATGAGGAAATACTATGAAAACTACTGTGGTGAATATACATACATTCAACAGACTACCAAAATTCACCCAAACTAGAAAAGACCATTCCAGGACAAGTAGTGTTGTTTTTTTCAACACTGCAGGGCCATGCAAAAAGGCAAATAGAAAAAAAACTGCTTCGGATTAAAAAATACTTAAAAAGGAAGAAGAGCTGGGGATATAGCTCAGGGCTAGAGGGGTACTAAGCTCTGGGTTTAGTCATTAGTAAAATACACACACATGCATGCATGCAAACATGCACAGACATATATGTGCACACACATTATCAAAGGGATGACTGAAACTTGATTAGAATTAATAGTACAATAGCTTGAGGTTTTAAAAAAATATATGCTGAATTTATAGAATTATAGAATAAAGAACTATTGTTAATTTTTAAAGACACTACAATTGTACTGGAATATGGAGAAAAGTATCCTTAATTTTTTGAAGATGCATATTAAAATGCTTAGTGATGTAATATTGGTATGTTTGTAAATTCTTTAAAAATATCAGGCACAGAGAAAGATCTGACTAGAATAATTCTCTGGAAAAGATACCATGCCCAGCAGCATGTGAAAATGTACTTAACATCTTGCAGAGACATTTACAAGTGAATAAACAAAATGTGATTTCACCTATAGAGGCATCTCAGGTAGTCCAAGTCAGAAGCAGAAAGTGTGATAGTAGGCAGAGCCAGAGGGAGAGATGAGACACGGAGTCTATTCGATGAGAATTGAGTTAGTTTTGAAAGATTGAAACTGTTTGGAGACCTGTTGTGCAGATACACATGACCCTAATAACCACACACTTCAAACTGCTAAGTGGTAAATTCTGTTATGGATGCTTCATCCCAATTAAAATATTAGTTCAATATAAAAGACATAAGGAAATTTAATAATTCTTCAACCTAAATTAGATATAGAAATTTTTATTTTATTAGGCTTTTTAGAACTTTTCGAATGTGTATTTGTTTATTTTGAGATAGGGCCTTGCTGTGTTACCCAGGCTGATCTTGCACTCCTGGACTCCAGGGATCTTCCTGCCCCATCCTCCTGATCATCTGGGATGATAGGCATTCAATCACTGTTCCTGGCTTTATTTTTATAACTTTAATTTTTTAAATAAACTAAAAGTATAAGCATATAGTAATCTCCTATATTTCTGAGTGTAAATAGGTCTTGAACCTCTTTTACCTTGTACTTACCCAGAGGAATCACATCAGAAAATGCATCTCATTCTCATGATGGAGATGCAAGTCCATGAGAGATAGGGCCTTACTAGGGGGCTGGAGGAAGACAGAAAGTAATTATGCTACACTAAAACCTCCTATAAAAGATTTCCCCTCCTTCTTCTTCCCAACCCACATGCTCCTCCTATCTACTCCCACCCTTCAAAGCTTCTCTCCTTAAGCCAGTTACTACATGTCCTTCTCCCTCTCTTTCTGTATAATATTTCTGAGCTTCCCTCTCAGCTGACTTTGGTTTTTCTCTGCTTTCCTCTCTGACATCACTTGCAATCTGGCAGTAATTTATTCCCAATTTAGTAGGACATAGCTTTTCATCTCTGATTGGAATCTTCCACTCACCTAAACAGGGTTAATGGAAAAAGCTGCTGGGCAAAGTTGCTTATTGATGCCTTGAGTTTAACCACAGACTGATATGTGCTGAGAGAGAACAACATTCTCTTGTCTTCTCTGAAGACAAATTCTTTATTCTATGAGGTCATTTTCATATTTGGGGGCTTGTAAAACAATATGCCATAACATGGCACCTTGGCATGCTGAGTCACCACCCTACCAAAGGGCACCTAAACTGTGCCAGATCTAAACTGGCTCCCTTAACCATGTGCCCTTATACTGTGCCAGATCCAAAATGGCCTCTTTTCCCCTGTGCACCAAAGGGCAGCCTGTCCGTAAGCTCTCTAACCCTCCACCCAGGGAAAGCCAATCCTGATTCACCACAATGCTCTTCCAACCCCCAACTCCCCATTAAAAGCCCCATTCCAGTTTGCAAGGCCTTCTCTCACTACTGTCTGAGATGGATTGGCAGCTTTCACTTTTATTAAAGACTTGCAGTGGGTGTTTCTATTTCAGCTTGTTTTTCTTTCAAGAACTTTGAGCTGAAGGATACAGGAGGGCCTCAGGGCACAGTCTCCTTCTGATCTTCCCTGCCATTTTTTTTCCTGCTCCTTTTTCTCTATCAAGGCAAATAATAAAAATCCAAAGTCTCATAGCCCAAAGCCAGACACAAAACCTAGAAATATTGCTCTAGCCTCCCCTTTGCATTACTGTGTAGGATTTGGCTCTGAAGAAATTCTCTGATATGCTTTTCCTGAGAGTAAGCTCTCATAGTAGATAGAAGTGGACCTTTCCCACACCTAAGGAGAAGGGATGTTCTCACACAGGGAGGCCAAGCTGAACAGCTAGGCCTTGTTTCACCTGCCACCGATCCATTACTAATAAATCGGACCTTTTGTGGCTAATCACATTTCTACATGGCTGATGTTTCCTTATTAAATCAAAGCATAAAAATGAACACTTTTCTCTTGGTCTTTGGGTCTTTACTTCTGAAGTGTCTCATGTCATGTGAAATTTTGATTTTATCATTCTGTTGCAGGGTATGGTGGGGCACACCTATAATCCCCGCTACTCCAGAGGCTGAGGCAAGAGGTTGCAAGGTTGACACGAGGCTATGCAACTTAGCAAGACCTTGTATCAAAATAAAAATAAAAGGCCTGAGGAAGTAGCTCAGTGACTGAATACTTGCCTAGCATGTAAGAGCCTGTGGGTTCAATGTCTAGTGGAGACAGAGAGACAGAGACAGAAACAGAATGTGTTACACATTTCTTTCATTAACCAGTCCTTTGTTATAGGGTTGTTAACCATGATTCTTATGATGAGTGAGGAAAAGTATCACACCTTTCAGTCCCCTCATATGCCCGTTTTTAATCCATTTATTCTTTCACAGATCACAGATGTGACACGTTTATAAAGACAAAGGATTTTTTGCAAGTCATTGAGGGCCATATCCTAGTATGGATTCAAAACACTGGGAAATACAAGTAGACTTCTTGTTCCTCGAGTGGTAGGAGAGGCTTTTTATATCTGGGTGTCACTTTCAGAGTGATATAGTCAGTGACTTACCACCCATTTGTGGAAGACCCACTTCGTGCAAAGCACTGTTAGGACTTTGGGAAAGAAGCTCTGAGTTCTAAAAAAGGATTTATTTATACAGCTCCATCCTGAAATAGTAAAGTGTTATTGCCTACTTCTATAGAATCCTGGTTCGACTCTGCAAATTAATTCTTCACTGCACTTATATAGAAGTAGGGAAATGTGTCTTAGCTGTATGAAAATATAAGTTCACTCTGAGAGAGAAAGAACATGGCTGCTCCTAAGAACGGAACACTTCCCAGGCAATATTTGCATGTCCAGTCAGCCTGCCTGGGCCTCCAGGATTTTGACTGAATGAGAAGACCTAGTTCCTCCCAGAGAACACAGACCTCTCAAAATTGCTTCTGGATTTTAAGCCCAGAGAGTTCTCTCTGAGTCACCCTTTCTGCCTTGCCTCTCCCATTAGCCAGAAGCCTAAGTCTGTACAACTTCCTTGAGTTAGCAGAGGCTCTTCCTTGGGCAGGGTTACCTCATACCAGCAATCCGTGCCTGCCTGGTTGCCCATGGCTGAGATTTACACCTAGTATCCCTCTCAAGAGAGCTTTGCCAAAAGGACCAATTCTGATTATCATTATAATTGAGTCTGAAGGACTTGATCCTATTGCTAGGAAGTAGAGGGGAAGATTTAGGCTAGTCTTCCAGTCAGCTTTTCCTTACCAGGTGTTTCTCATTATGCCACTATTTCAGTCCTGTACAGGGAGCTGGTCAGGAGTGATAAGAAGCTGAGAGGAGACAGATCTTCAGATATGAACCTTTTGAATCCAGAAGGGACGCTAGACTTCCTGTGCATTAGATCAGGTGGGGGGAGCTCAGAACATTTGGTGTGTCCCATATATAGAGTCTGTGCAGTCTGAACTCTCTGGCTTCTAGACGTAGTCATGTTTATCTGCTCTGTTGTCTTGGTAGAGTTCCCAGACCTGATGATGCTTCCTAGTTACCTAGGGAGCTGATTACAGATACCAGAGAGGCCAACTCTGTAGGTTTGAGGTGATGAGCCTCATGAATCTGTTTCTTAGCAATGTGTCTGGGGTGATTGTGAAGCAGCAGGTGCATGAGCCAGAATTCGGAAAGAATTAGTGAATGTCATGGCTCTGGGTAAATTAAGAGCCTAGCTGATTTAACATCCCTGAATCTTAGGTAGCAACTGTGTCAGTTAGGCTATTCTGAATCTTGTTACATAGCCATATCATAGCTTTTCCAAAATATGAGTTCTGTTTATCTCTGATCCACCCTCCAAAACTGAAAGTGATAGCTAAGTGGAAAAGCTCTTATGCATGAAGAGATGCTTGAATGAACTGGCATTTCCCCTGAACAATGTTCAAAAGTCTTTTAAAAATTCAGCACAGCTGACTATATTTAAAAAAATTTTTTTCCGGGTCTGGGGCTTGAACTCAAGTCTTTGCACATTCTAAGCATGCACTCAGCCACTGAGCTACATTCGCAGCCATGATTGTATTTTTAATCACTTCATCTTATTCCTTGCCCATCATCCTCCTTTCCCACATGACTTCCTCTAGAGAACACTTGGAACACAGAGTTTCAAAAGTACTGGATACATGCCAAAACCAGTGTCTTCATGAAATTCTATTTGTTTGTGATGTTTCAAGGTTACAAACTATGACAAAGGACCCAAGCAGAAGAAAACAGAGCAGTCACTGTCATCAATCCATTTACTATACCAAATTTAGGAATGCATCACTGTGTCCCCACAAGTCGTCTCT
Source organism: Petromus typicus (assembly GCA_004026965.1). Taxonomy (NCBI): domain Eukaryota; kingdom Metazoa; phylum Chordata; class Mammalia; order Rodentia; family Petromuridae; genus Petromus; species Petromus typicus. The sequence continues at coordinate 28,588 of PVIR01008290.1, forward strand.
AGATTTAATTATATAATAGCAATAGAAAGGAAACAAATTAAATGGCTGATGAAATGAGTTATATTACGTTTACACAATGAAAAATCATGTAGTCCTAAAAAAGAATGAGAACAATTTGTGCCCTGAATTGGAAATACCTGTATCAATATAATGTTAATTAAAAGACAGAACACGTGTATTTGTTTTTTTATCCAATAATATGTTCATTTTGGAAAATATGTATTTTACAATGATGTTCTGTTTTTCACCTCTGAGAAAACTACATGGCTCTGGGAGAAAATGTAAGCGAATATTCCTACATGATACTTTAAACTTTAGTTACTATATTACCTATTCAAAACATTAAATTAAAAATATATGCACACATGAGCAAGTCAAGTACCTACACTCATTACAGGAACACAGGTAACCCACATAGAACTAAATTTAAAAGTATTTATATTTAGTTTGTTTGATCAAACTTTGTAAACAATAGTTTTACCTCTGCTCATGTTTTGCTCAACCTAATCTTAGACCACATCTGAATTACACACATCTGTTGGACAGTGGGAGGAAGTAGCTAACAGGCCAGTCTGGGGAGAACATTTGCTTGGGATGGCTGGTTGACAGATCATAAAGAGTGGCTGGGATGCACAGCTCATGTATTTCCTGTAGGCTACAGTACTAAAGTTGAGATCCATTGTAAGGGGCCCTGGTATTTGTACTCTCTCTTATTAACAACCAAAGAGTGTGATGTAATGTGCATTTATAGTAACCGATTATCAAATGTCCCTGATTGTTCGCCTCCTTGTAGCCATTCTTTGTTGCTTCCTCTTTACCATTTGAATCTTAGCTCTTTTTACTAAGCTAGAATTTCTCTTAACTCTAGGCTGGCTTTATATCTGGCTTTGGTCAATAAAATGGAGGAAAAGGAATGGTGTGCCACATCCAAATTCAGGCATCAGAAGATTTCTCATATTTTTCTCCCTCTTGTTAACATAGCCTTGGATGTGAGTCCAAATCTGGGCTCACTTGCTAGAATGAGAGACTATGCAGACGAGGGCCCTCGGCATGTGGGAGAGGCTTCACACACAAGGGCAGCCTGCAGGTGACCTGCCAACACATGCAAACCAAGAACGGACTGCTGAGATCAAAGCTGCCCAGTTGATCCACAGTGTATTGTGTGCATCTTGTTTTAAAGTGTGACGGGGCATGGCTGCATCTTAAATGGCAGCGTTGGGACAACAGAGAACTGGTATAGAACCCCTTCACCTCTCTCTTTCTCCTCTCTAGTACTAGACTGCTGCCTCCTTACCATCTACTGAGTTCAGACATGCCACCCCAAAATACGCTTCTCTGGCTTATCGACTCTTTTGAGTGGAAGGGACTTAATAAAGTAACAAATACAAAATCACCCTGACTTCTCTTCTCTTTCTTAAAAGCAGATGAAATTCTCATGTGAGAGGTACCTTCCTATACCTGAAGGAAAGTATCTGATCAAGAATGGAAGGTTGAGGGGCTGGGGAGTTAGCTCAGTGGTTCCGGCGCCTGTCTTGCAAGCACAAGGGCCTGGGTTCGATTCCCCGGTGATCACATACAATACTGGGCGTGGATACACACGCCCAGCAGCAACCAGTACCACATACCACAGTGCCGGGCGTGGTGGCTCATGCCTGTAATCCCAGCACTCGGGAGGCAGAGGCAGGAGGATTGCTGTGATGTGAGTTTGAGGCTGAGCTCGGGGCCAGGCTGAACCACAAAGCGAGACCTTGTCTCAAAAAACCTAAAAAAACCCCAAAACCAAAAGAATGGAAGGTTGAGAAGAACAAAAATCTTCAGAAACAAACTTCATTAGACTAACTTCTTCCCCCAATTAACCAACTTAGCCCAGCACCCGTGCCTTGTCACATTTTTATGATTTATCACTGTCTGTCCAATTCGGCAAGTCTTTGGATCTTCCCTTCTTTACACCATGTACAGCTTGTATTAAATACATCTGTATTTTTTCCTGGGGTTCTGTGTTATTCCAGTTTAATTCTCAGGCTCAGCCAAAACATTCTGAGAGGGAAGAGGTAAAGTTTGACCTTCCTATGTGACCTTTAGTATCTAATAGAAGCTCAGCATATTAAAGAACTATCATGTGGCAGATCATTAATGCACAGTCTCTGACTTCACAGAATGGACGGTCCTGCACAGAAACAGGAGGAAATGTTCACTGAACACCATGTGCACACAGGGGAGGAGCATCCAGCCTATCCTGGAGGTCAGCAAAGCTCTTTGGCAATGAACTCTGAGCTGTCTCAAGCAATGAATAAAGGTTTATCAGGCATAAGCAAGAGCAAGAGTTTTCCAGGCAAAGGATACAACAGGAGCAAAGACATATAGGCGTGTGAGTAAGAGACCAACAGACTGTAAAGTAACCCCCTCACTTTCTCTCATGGCTGATCTCCTCCTACCTCAAATCTTTCAGCCCTTTTCCTGCTTCTTTGTGCTCCATGTTGCCCTGGCTGTATAGTTCATAGTGGGGTCTCTTATCACCTGGCAACTCAGAGAGGGGCCAGCAGCTACCACATCACTAGTGCTATATGGAAACGCAGCTCGAGCCTCACCCTAGACCTACCAGGAGCTTGCATTTGACCAGACCCTAGGATGGTCACTTACACATTAGAATGTAAGCAATACTTCATTCCAGTGCTGGTACTGATAGGAGGACCAGCAACTTGCCCTACAAGGTAATCGTGTTATATGAAACTTACAGTAACTTTTGCAGAATGTGAGAGTTTGCCAACAGGTTTATTCTTTGTGCCAACTATACTTTTAGACAGCCTTTAAAATAGCTGTTTTTCTTGACAACAACACCTATCTACCTAATTAGACTGTGATCAAGAGCTATGTTTCTTTGATTCATTCCTCTTTAGGACCTTTGGGAAGCAAGATAGACAGAGACAGATTTTCCTTTAGTAGTTGGTGATCTAGGGAGAGGATAAAGTTCAACATGGACTGTGACTCAGAATTTCAAGCCTTGCTCTACTTCTTGCCAAGGGGTTGTTCCTTGAACAAGTTTCTTGATGCCACTGAGCCTCAGTTTCACATTTGTAAAATGGAGAGAGCTTCTCAATTGCAAATTCATCAGCAGAATTAGAGATGTTGAATATAAAGTGCTGGGCAAGTACAGAGGCAACCCTTCTCAGCTGCAGTGGTAGCTGTGATTGCAAATGATAATAATAATGGTAATAATAATAACAACAACAACAGTAGTAGTAGCAATAGTAGGTATCATAAGAAAGAGTTAAACTTACTCTGCTATTGCCAAAAAGGAAATGATTGCATTTAATTGGGGAATTAGAATAGCCTTGTAGAGCTGGTGCTGGAAATAGCAATTGAGCTGTAAGCAGGCAGAAATCGTGGTGAGAGTGTGTCGAAGGTGACAGAAATTAAATAAATAAACACACAAGTAATCTCAGTGATGAGACTGCATAAGGCAGATCTGGGAAACCAAGAATTCATCTGACTTTTTTCTCCATTTTGCGACTTTATCACAGGAACATTCTTTTAAAAGAAAAGCAATTAGATCACTTTAAAAATATTTACCCGTTTTATGCAATTAACAAGTTGCCTTTACTGTAAAGATTAAAATGACGGGAAATAAGATATCCAAGAAAATCTGGGCCATATGCTACTTCACATTGTGGTTGTACATGCAGATTCAGCCGTTGTGTTGGCTGCCTGCTGCCCAGACTGAGCAGGGTGAGCTCAGGACAGAGCCCTGCTTCAGCATGAATGCTTCTCCCTTCTCTGGCTAACATATTTCCTCCACCACTCAAGAATGCACAAAGCATTTGCCAGGTCAGGAATGCCTGGCCATGACAGCACCATTTGCAGAGCAAAGAGTCTATTTATGAAGATAATGGCAATACCCAGGCCAAGCCCACCGTGGGAGAACCTTGCCTCCTAATTAGCAAGAGCAGTGCATTTTAATGAGGACGCCTTAGTAGGCAGTTGGCTCCTGCCTTGACTGCCAACGAATCGGGGGCAGAGGGAGCATTGGCAGAGAGAGTGCCGAGCAGGTGAGGAGAAGAAAACAGAAAATGCATTCATTTCTTGGAAACTTTACACCTTAGAATTATTTCATTTCCTCATTATCTTGTTTGTCTACATAGACTGTTTCTCAGGAGATCTTTGAAGAAGCAGTTGATCCTATGTAAACTAGCAACCCAGAAACTACAGCTGGTAGAAGAAGCAGAGGATTAAGAAGCATAGAGACTCAGAAATGTGGACTTTTGATCCCATTTGAAAGGCGTTTAAACCACTGCTGAGAAATCTAAGGAGAAATGGAATGCTTTGCATTTGGTGGGGGGTGATTCATGGCTCCTGTCTCCATGAATTCTGTGGAAATGATCTGATAGTGAAGGTAATTTAAGCAGGAATCTCAAAATCTGTTGCTGCATGCTGATGGACGATTGCTGATGGGTGACATTAAAGAAACTAGAGTTCTCTAACATCTGTATTATTTCTAAATACTGGCACAAGGAAAATGATTGTCTTAATGTGAAGGGTGAATGATCATTGAAAGTGAGGATGGCTGCTCCAAAACCCATCAAAAAAGGATGAGAACACCCTAATGTTTTAATGACCACCTTTTGACTCCCATGTATAACCCTCAATATCAGAAGGATATGCGACTTATAAGAAGAAGCCTAGCTGGTGGTATTTAGTGCATCAAGCACAACCAGAGAAGTAAGTACTAGAAGATGGAGATACTTTTTGGAAATAGATGAGACTGTAGGAACTATAGTCAATGAGTCCTGAGTGAGTGCAAGCAAGATAAACCATGGACTGTTTAAAGGTATGTTTACAGGAAACTTAAAGAGAGACATGTGATCTTTAGGAATAGGTAAAAGATCATTACAAAAAGGGAAAAAAAGAGGAAGAAGACATAATAGAGACTGCTAATTATCCTTCAATGTCTACTCTCATTTTTCAGTAGTGACAAATTTTAGTAGAATTAATAAATACTGTGTTATTTTCTTATTGCTGCTGTAACAAGTTACCAAATTTCATGGCTTAAATCAACACAGATTTATTATTTTATCGTTCTGGAGGCCAGAAGCCTAAAATGGATCTGTGGGGCTGCATTTCTTCTGAGCACCAGAGGACACTCTCCTCCTGTCTTTTAACAGCTTTTGGAGATCATCCGAACTCTGACTTATGGACCCTTCTCCCATTTTCAAGAGCAGCAACCTACCATCTCCAAATCACCCTCTGTCTCCCCTCTCTTTCTTCCTTTGCCTTCTCCCGCTCTGACTCTACTACATCCCTTCTAGAAAGACCCTTCGGATTCCACTGGGCCCTTCTAGATATACTAGCATAGGCTCCTCTTTTCAAAATCCTTAACTTAACCATATCTGCAAAGTCTCTTTGTCATGTAATGTATTGTATTAGTGGGTTTCAGGAATTAGGACAGTTTTGGGAGCCCTGATTCAGCCAACCTTCATTAACCAAAAGAGAAACTGAATTTCCTGAGTGTGGTGGCATGTACCTGAATCTCAGCATTCTGGGAGACTGAGAAAGGAGGATCGCAAATTTGAGCCCAGCCTAAGCAACTTAGATAGATCCTGTGTCAAAATTAAGAATAAAAAAGGGAAGGTCTGGGACTGAAACTTGGTGAGAAGGGGCTGAATTTTATCCTCAGTACTGAGAAAAAGAAAAAAAGAAGGATAAGAAGAAAGAAAGAATAGAGGAAAAATAGGAGAAAGAGAGATAAAGAAAGAAAGCATTGTAGACTCATTTGCACGTGCTTTAAAACATATGATCAAATTCTAGCAATGTACATGAGATTAGGAAGTTGTCAAAACTGAACTGGACTTATATGAAGCCCTAAGTAAATAAAACTAAGAAGCTATGAGTTCTTATACATATATGCCTGATAATAAGAAATATTCACAACAGTCTCTTCCAGAATCACAAACTTGTATGCACAAAAATACACTCTACAAGGACATCTGCCCAATAGCTATCTGTTTAATCTTAGATATACTTCACCTTATTATTGATCCTTATAATCAAGGATCATTATAAAATGTCTTATGGTATCTTCCTCATGTTGCCTTTAAAAACTCCTTTGTACTCAACTCCTTGAATACACAGAATTCACTAAACTAAGTATATACCCATTGCATTTCTCCCAAATAGAAATATTTATCCTTTGGGCGTCTGTCCCTGTTAATTACATTGATGAAATAAAATGAAATATTCTCCTTTTGTTATGCCTTTAAAGGAAACTGCATGCTACTGGCTGAAAAGTGAACCAGTTAGCCTTTGAGTACCTGGTAAAGGAGGCCAGTACCTGGGTGTTGTTTAACCACGAGAACCTATTCCCTTATAATTTCACGGATCATAGCTGCCATGCCACCTTGGACTTATCCTGAAAGAAACTGTTTAAGCTATCCAGATAAAACTATATCCTCCTGCTTAATATACTACTCAGGTAGACTGAGACTATACCTAACAAAGCATTTGGGGACTTCAGCAGAACTTATCCAGGACATATTATATCTGTGTACTCAAGATGGAGAAATGTGGGTTAAAGCCAAGAAAAACTAGGTGGGCTCATAACTGCTTGAGTGACCGTAAAGGTTCAGATTAATGAGTTGATATTAATCTCTATGGAGCATTTTTAATGTTATGGCCCTGTTACAGTTCATGTTCTTGACTGGTTGGTCCACAGTTAAAATGTTTAATTTTCTCCCCTGGGCTTCACTTGAAGAGGGATATAGATATGGGAAAGGATATTAGGGGTAGCAGTGAAACAGTGAAGAGACCTGAGGGTTGGAGAAGCACTACTGGTGACACAAGGGCAAGGTTTAATTCTTCACAGAGCATGTATTAGGTGTAAGGCATGTTGCTAAGTGACATGGGGTAGGAAAGATGAGCCCATTTATTCTTGGCTTCATATGATTATGAGAAAGAAAGTATATATGTATATCATTTTATGTAAATGTGTATGCATTAGTCAGATTTTCATTGCTATGGCAAAATGCCTGATAAAGTTAACCTAAAGAAGAGATTTCAGGGCTGTGGATTTAGCTCAGTGGTTCTGGTGCCTGTCTTGCAAGTGCAAGGACTCAGTTTTGATCCCTGGTAACCACATACAACAATAGTGGGCGTGGAGATTCACCCCCAGCAGCAACCAGTACCACAAACCACAGTGCTGGGCGTGGTGGCTCACACCTGTAATCCCAGCACTCAGGAGTCAGAGGCAGGAGGATTGCTGTGATGTGCTGTGAGTTTGAGGTTGAGCTCAGGGCCAGCCTGAACTACAAAGTGAGACCCTTTCCCAAAAATATAAAAATAAAAATAAAAGAGATACACAAAAAGAATTTGTTTGTGGAGGTTTTTCAGTTTTGTTTATTTTCTTGTCTTATAAAAATATTATTTTGTCAACTTAGCTCAGTCAGCTTTCCATTACTATAATAAATATCTGAGATAATAAACTTATAAAGAGAAAATATTTATTTTGGTGCATAATTTTAGTGATTTCAGTCCATTATCTACATCAGCCTCACTCCTTTGGGCTAACTGCAAGGAAAGCATATCGTGGTAAGTGAGAGTGCATAATGGAAGAGTATGGCCACAAAGCAAAAACAAAAGAAAAAAGAGGAAGAGGAAGAAGAAAGAAGGGAAGGGAACGGAGGAACTAGAGTCACAGTCTTCATCAAAGCATCCCCCAATAACCTACAGATCTCCCACTAGGCCTCACATCCTAAAGGCTCCCCTACCTCCAAATAGCATCCCCCTGGGAAGCAAGTCCATGGACATCTGGGAGACACTTAAGATTGAAATTGAAACACTATACTTTAGAGATGATAACTCACCGAATAAAGGTAGAAACATTGTTGTGTCTGGTAAGAAATCAGTTTATATTTCTGGGATTGCGTACTCCTCTCTCCTATGTGAGGGAAAATAAGTTTGAGGGTGTTGGATTGCATAAACTTTCTAAGACATCATCAATTACCAAACTCTTGGAAGAACCAGAGAGCCTTTTTATGGTTAAAAAAATGAAAGAAAACATTAAAAGAATATGAATTAGAAGACGAAGACTTTTTGAAAATGAGGCAATTAGGTGTCATGGATAGGAAACTAAAGAGATGGGGGGAGGGCCCTATGTCCTGAGACTAGGGGTTGGGGGTCTATTTGAAAGACAGGTTCTAATCTGTCTACCAATTAGGTTTAAGGTAAATACCAAAGATGATCAAAAATCCCTCACAGGGAAAAAGAATGTTGATCCTTTGGCTTCCAGCTCATGGCAGTATTCATTTGCATAACTGATAGAACCCTGAGGACAGATGACAGAATGAGACATGAACTCTGACTGGCAATGACTGCTCATAGACTCCTGCCAGAAACCTGGGCTAGTTTGTAAGTTGCTTAAGAGCTCAAGAGCACTGAAAAGAGTTAAGAAAAATGATCATTTCTTCATAAAAATAATTTTTAAGTAATCTTGACATTTTCCTGTCTCTACAGTTTTGCCAGTTTCCAAAATGTGTTCTTTCCATGATACTTCCATCCTTTCATGGTAATAAGGGCAGAAAGAAAAAAGATCTCAAAAAGAATCATTTTAATTTTTAGCATTATCCAATGTATGACTGTCCATATTGTTATTTTAATCCCTTTCAGCACTCCATACTATAATGCCAAGGAGGGATTTTAAGATAGATCCTTGTCTATTACAGGGTCACAGAGTGAGCTACAAAGACCCCAAGGGTGCACATTTCCCTCTTGTGTCTGGCACTTTCTGATCTCCCCCCCCACACACACACCCACATACACACCCACATATAAACTCCAGTAACTTTGCTTTAATCAAAAAGGAGTCCTTCTGAGGAATGATTGCCAATTCTGAACTGCTGTCTTCTTCTCAGGGACTAGAGGAGGACAGGTATGGAGTGTTGTGAGCACTTGAGTCTTTTCCTTGGCACACAAAATATTTCTATGCTCTGCAAAAGGCAACAAAGGAGTAAAAGGGGTTCCAGGTTTTATAGAAGCCCTTAAAATCTTTCTCGGAATAAAGAGTTGTGCTAATATTCAGCCCACACTCTTGCATACACTAAAGAAGCCAAATAAATATTTGCTGAATAAATGGCTATTAAAAGCCCCTGATAGAATGTGAGACAAGCCAAAGAATGAGGCTAGGCTTTCTTACAAACTCAGTCAAAATCTGATACACCAAAACTGGGTAAGGTCATGAAGAGAAATGGTTACTTTAGCTACAGCATCATAGCAATACCGATACATTTCTAACTGTTCTCCTTGCCTCACTTTACTCGGTACCTGAGGGAAAGTTTCGATTGAGCAGCCATTATGACTACTATCACCTGAGTTATATTACTTTTTAGAAGAAAGAAATAACAATACATATCCTGAGAAAAGCCTTCCTCCATCATCAAACAATTTAAAGAATTGGATCTGAACGTCTCATCCAAATTCCTGATTTTTTTAAAAAAGTAAACTGGCAGAAATGATACTTTTAAAAGGGAGTGCAAAAATAAGCTGTTTCATAAAATTAGACCCTTATTCTGACTGATGCATTAATAATGGGACACGAGTACTGAGTAAATTGCATTAGCGTTGCCACTTCATAACAATAGGACACCAAAGTGCTGATTAAATTCATCTTCCTGACACAAGTGATAACTTTACACCAAATGCAGTGTTACATTGTGTTGAAAATGGCATCTTTCCCTTCCTGTTTTAAAATGTTAGGTAATGACGCATGAGGAGTAAGTAGTGGAGTCACACTGGGGCTTATTCAGCAGCTCAAATTAACTGAGGGGTTTTTTTTAAAATTAATGTTTATTTTACAAAAAGTCAAATGATACTGAAAGGACAGACATGAAAGTTGCTGTCCTCTCCCTGCTTGCCTCTGTCCCCAGCTCCACTCCAGACATATTTACTTTCAGTTTTAAGTTGTTTCTTTTAGAGTTGATTTCTGTTACTTATAAATAAATTGCTTATACTATTACACATTGTTTTATGCAATTAAAAAAATCTTGTCTTCCTATTTTAGTGTAGTTACACACCTCTTTTAATATCTTTTGTTATTATTCATCTCAATTAGTTGATTTTTATTCAGTATGTTAATATAACTGTACATATAACATGCATTACTATTCAATATACACTACTAGTGAATTAGGAAAGGTTTCTGGGCATAATGTCACATGCCTATAATTTTAGCACTCAGGAAGCTGAGGCAGGAGGATGCTGTGACTTCCAGGCATACCGGGTTACAACAGTGAATTTAAGACCAACATGTACTACATAGTATCTGTTTCAAGAAATAAAAAATGAAACACATCAAAAAAAAAAGAAAAAAGGAGAAAGAAGAAAACAAAAAGAATATCATACTCTTAATTAAATAGTATTAAATAATATACTTAGTAGTAGCATTAAGTAGTATACTAAGTGAATTAAGAACAGTAGTATACTATTGTTGTTTCCTTTCCATACTACATTTTATCTTCCCTAGAATCGGTTATTTTCTGTCTCAATTTACTTGCTATTTTTAATTTATATTGGCCAGAATTATGAATCTGAAAAACAGGTCATATGAGAGATAAAATTGAGATGTTTAACCTGGAAAAGTCTCGAGGGAAGTCACAACTATCTGCAAATATCTGAAGGCCTATTGTGCATGAAAAGCTAGATTTATGTTGTTTGCTTCTGGTGATTGTGAGGGAGGCAGGTTCTGTTGAACGAACACATTTCCCAAGAGCTGGATCCACAGCAGCTGTGGGAGGCACTGCTCTTGCCCCTCCAGCACCTATTCTTCTACTTTGTGTTAAAGGAAGTATAATTTGGGTCTCAGACTATCCAAGGAATGGTTACATTTTTTTTCCATTCTTCAATGCTATGGCTAAGGAATTAGGTTCAGACCAATGGAATTCATACAGCAGCAAGGTGGGCTACCCCTTGCTCACACCCTTCAAAGGAAAAGAGCAGCCCTCTTCCTCCATCTCTCCTATTTCTAGTCTGGAGCATGGTCATGATGACTCTCCTTGCCCATGTGTTCGAATCTCAAAACCGTACAGCAATAATGTGGAGGAGACCTGGATTCCTGACATAAAGGACCCACCTGCTCAGCCTTGGATTCTGCACTAGGTAGGAGAAATTTCCTATCTGATTAAACTCTTATATGGTTAAAATTCTATCAAGTTTAGCTACATATTTGGATCTCTTTTACTCTAGTAAAATATTGAAAAAGAATAGAAAAAGCAGACATCCTTAGGTTGGTGCTTTTCTTTCAATTAATATATATATAATATTAATGTGGACGTTTAGTAGTTTTTTAAATCAGGCTGAGGAAGTATCCTTTTATCATAGTTTAATGATTATTTTTATTATGCAAGCAGTTGTATATTTTCAAGGTTTTTTTTTTTGTAAATAATCATGTGTATTTCCTTTCCATTATTCTGTTGATATGATGTATTACTTTAACGAATTTAAAAATTTTAAACTAATCTTGGGTCCCAAACCAATTTTTGTGATGTCACTTTTTTTTCATTCATCTTAAATTATTATTATTATTATTATTATTATTATTATTATTATTTTTGATACAGGGTCTCGCTTTGCGGTTCAGGCTGGCCTTGAGCTCAGCCTCCAACTCACATCACAGCAATCCTCCTGCCTCTGTTTCTCCAGTGCTGGGATTACAGGCATGAGCCACCACGCCTGGCACTGTGCTATGTGGTACTGGTTGCTGCTGGGCGTGAGTCTCCACGCCCAGTATGGTATGTGGTTACCGGGGATCGAACCTGGGTTCTTGCGCTTGCAAGACAGGTGCCGGAATCACCGAGCTAACTCCCCAGCCCTTAAATTATTTTTTAATTTCCTTTGAAATTTCTTCTTTCCCCCAATGGATATTTGGAGTGTATAGTTTAATTTCCACATGTTTATGAATTCCCCAAATTTCTTTCTTCAATTGATTTCTAATTTAATTTCACTGTAGTCAAAGAATATCCTTTACATGATCATTTCCAGTGTTGAAAATTTAAGAATGTTTATCTTATGGCCTCACATATGGGCCACCCTTGATTACATTTTATGCACTTTTTCTCTTGTAGGGTAGAGTATTTTACTGGTATCTGTTAGAGTGTTTGGTTGATAATACTGCTCAAGTCTTCTCTTTCCTTGTTGATCTTCTGTGCTATCAATTTTTGAAAATGAGGTATTAAAATCTCTAACTATTGCTACTGAATTGCATATTTCTTAGTTTTGCCTCATATACTTTGGGGCTCTGTTTTCTAGTGCATATATGATTAGAATTTTTATGTTAGTATTTATTATATTTATTTATTTATTTATTTATTTATAGTTTTTTGAGACAGGGTATCACTTTGTAGTTCAGGCTGGTCCTGAACTCAGTCTTCAACTCAGCAATCCTTCTGCCCCTACCTCCCAAGTGCTGGCATTACAATTGTGAGACACCATGCCCAGCATAGTGGTATGTGGTATGCTACAGATTGCTGGTGGGTATGAATCAGCATCCCTGGCATTGTTGTATATTGTTGCCGGAGATCAAACTAGGGCCCTTGCATTTGCAAAGCAGGTGCCAGAACCACTGAGCTAAATCCCCAGCCCCTTAATATTTATTATTTAACAAAATAACATTGAGTGTAGCAATACATATAGCTCAGTGGTATCTCTCTTGTCCAGAATGCTCAAGACCCATGTTCCTACCATCAACAGTGAGGAAAGGGAAAAAGGGGTCCAAAAATCTCTCACTAGAATAATGCATCAAAATCAAGTAGGTTGCCTATAGGAATACAAAGTTAGTTCAATAATAAAAATCAATCAGTGTAGTATAACTCATTAATGGACTAAAATAGAAAGCCATCAGATTAGCTTAACAACTGTGGAAAAATTGATGAAATCCACTTAAAACTTTCTATAAAAGAAAGAGAACTTTTTCAGTCTGGTAAAGTGTATCTACGAGGTCCATAGCTAACATTGTACTTGATGTTAAAAGATTGAATGCATTCTGCTAAGATTGGAAACAAGGCAAAAGATGTCTACTCTAGACTTCTGTTAGTACTGGCCAAGAAAATAAATCAAGGAAGAGAAATAAAAGGCTGATATGTTAGAATAAAAATAAAAGTACTATTTGTATAGACAAAAAATGATTTTTTAAAAATTCTGCCCCCAAAACTTCAGCCTGCTAGAAATAAAAGAATTTAGCAAGGTCATAAGGTACAGTGTTGACATTTACAAATCTTTGGGTTTGAATTAATGAATGATGTGCAAGTGCTCTCCACTGAGAAATGAAGAGCTAAAGAAATGGAGAAATCTACCATAGGAGCTGATAATTCTCCAGACTGGAGAGGTAACGAGGAATGAATGTTATGAATGGCTCCTTTTTCTTTCTCTTTTCTTTTCCAGTGATGGGGACAGAACTTACCACCTCACACCTGCAAGATAAGAGGTGGCGCCACTGAGCTAAATCTCTGGCTGTGGTTCCTTTTTCTAAATAAATGATGTTTTAATTATTACATAATAATTTTATGATGATAATATCTATCACTCATTAGTGCTTAGGGTGACTGACAAATTAAATTCCTCACAAGGCAATTCTGATCTTTGCACTTGTTTGCTCACAGTGCCTTCTTATGCATGTGATCAAGGACAAATTTGTCTGGCACTCACACATTTTCCACTGTTGGTTTCAACTTTCCCTTCCACATTCCCATCTGATATTTGGCTCCCCATCACCCTTCACTTTAGCCACACTAGTCTCCTTGCTTAAGATTTGACCTTTCTCCCTTAACTCCTGCTATTCCCTTCTTAGAGCTGACTCTTCACCCTGCCCTGTAATCACCCTCAGCTGTGGCCTAGCTCCCAGCCCTTCACAGTCCTCTGCACAGTGGAACACACTTAACAATGAGTAAGAGGAGAAAAATAATTTGTTGACACCAATCCCAGAGAAGAGGGTAAAGGGACATCTTTGATTGTAATTAAGGACAACCGAGAATAAGATTTGGGTTCAAACTCTACAGGCAGATCCCCTTCAGTGGAGACAGATCCTCATAATGAGCCAGAACAACAGTCACCACTATTTTGGATGAGTCAGAGAAATGGAGTAATAATTGAGTATTTATTTGGTTTCTTTTACTGTTTACCTGTAGAATTATAAATTTTTTTGTATCAAGTTATTCAGTGAAGCTTTGAGTTTGTTAGTTTTTGTGCCAGTGGAGATAAACCCAAGGATTTGTACATGGCAGGCAGGCTCTTCACCATGAGATAAAGCCTCTAGCCACTGAACTATCTTCTATTATAGTTAAAAGAGTTAAAAAAAATCATCCAGACAAGACTCCTTATGTCTATGGATACCTTTGTTTTGTTTTCGTTCTGAAAAATGAAACCAGGGCTTTGTGTGTGTTTAGCACATGCTCTATTACTGAGCTATAGGCTGGTCTATATCATTTTAAACAAGTCCAATTAATAAAGTGTGTTGTCATGCATCCCAGGCTCATTTTATTAGTGTGTGACTGTGGCGTTGCCCGGGCCCCAAACTGAAACTGTGCTCAGTCCAATGCTGTACTGTTGCTTTGTTGAAATTCTTACTGTTTTTGAACATAGGCCCTGTTATTTTCATTCTGCATTGAGATTTACAATCATGTGACCAGTCATGTATATATAGTCTTGGGCTCTACCATCCTCTCCCTCTCTGTACCTTTCCATGATGTTCCACTCTCTGGAGATGAGTAAAGACTTATATATGACACACTAGGGGATTGCAGCTTCTTAGCTCTCCATCTTTAAGATTCTTTCTCAGTTTTCTCACTATGATTCCTACTAGGAAATTCTGAAGATAGTCCAAGTTTTTCATTTGATGTAAAGAAAGCCAAGATCTAGAGGGACCATGTCTTCCATCTACTACTATTTGAGTATCTTTGTGTATTTTATCTTTCTATTATATCAAGATAAATCAAAATTATTACAGGCAGCAGTGAAAGGGCATAAAATCAAGGAGGTTTCTGGCCAGTCCCTTGGTAGGGCAGGGCAGGGCAGCACACAGGATGTAGGCCTGTTTCTGCCTCAGACAGAGCCTAGTTCTAATCTTAGGCAGAGTTTCATGTTCTGAGCTCTTTCAAGAGGAACATCCCCATCTCATCTCTGCTTTAACGCCGTCGACTCTGAAAAGTTAAGAGGGCCTTCAGGGTTATATCACCTGGGAGCCCTACAAAAGGTACCTCTAAGTCCTCTGAAATCTCCCTTTTTGAATGGAGGTCAGTTTCATTTTTTGGTACACTTTGGTAATGAGAAAGGATTTTAATAAAGAACAAGAATCAACCTCTCTACAAATTCCAACCGTGGGAATCAATGCCTGTAATATGGCAACTTTACTTCTTTTGCCACATACTTTTCAAATAATTGCAAATAACTTACATCCACAACCTTTCCCCTAAGCTGCTCTTTCTCCCAGCTGAACATCAATTGTCTATAATGTTTCATAATGATACAGTTTCCAAATCCCTTCTTGTCCTCTTCTCATTTCTGGTGACCTTTGGAGCCAGTAAGCAGACAAAGCAAAAGTATCATGGCATTTTGAAACTTGGCTAATTGAAAAGTCTGTAATAGCCAAGTGTGGTGGCTCATGCCCTAACCCAGCTACTAGGAAGCTGAGGTAAGATGATGGTAAGTTTGAGGCTAGCCTAGGCAATTTAGTGAGATCTGTCTCAAAATAAACATTTTTAAAAAGGACTGGTTTTGTAGCTCAATGGTGAAACATCCTATGTATTTGATTCTCAGTACTAAAATTATAAAAATCAGTAATAAAGCTCTAAGACCAGAAAAACTATGAGCCAGATTATAAGGGGGAAAAGTGGGTTTATAATTCAAGGCTTTGAGTAAGAGGGACTTATTTAAGCAAGTAAGATTTTATTGTGATCAGAGAGCAGAGAACCCTCCCCCCCTCAGTTGCAGTTGGAGAAATTACAGGAAAGGGCTGTAATAGCCAAACTGGGTCACTGCCCATTCCTGAACCAGGAAGTCATGTTAGGTAAGAAGAGGAAAGGGTCATGTGGACTACTTGGCTAGAGGGCAGGAACAGAGTGTGACCAGGAGGGAGTGACGTGCTTCTCCCAGAGGGGAAGAGCAATGAGACAACACAAATAAACAGTACCTTAGAGTGAAAGAGTCAAAATTCAAAGAAAGACACTGAGGATTATCTATTATTCAAAGAAAAAGTAGAAAGCACTATTTAGTATAAGGATAACTGATGTGGGCACAGCAATGGCAGAGAAGAAACTTGGACTAATGAGTAACATAGATAGGAATCATCCCTTATCCATGGGAAATACATTCCAACACTCAATGGATGCCCGCATCAACAGATAGTACCAACTCTCTGTACACTTTTTCTTCTATAATATGCATCCCTGATGAAATGCAGTTATAAATTAGACTCTGTGAGAGATTAACAACTTAAAGTAGGAAAATCACAATATGCTGTAACAAAACTTATGTAAATGTGATCTTTTTCTCAAAATATCCCATTGACAAAGGGATGAATTATACCTGGGTGGGACAGAATAGAACAATAAGATTTCATCATACTACTCCAAACAGCACACAATTTAAAATGTGCAATTTTAAATTTCTGGAATCTTCCCATTTTCAGTAACTGAAATTTAAAAAATTAGAATTAGAGCCGGGGATATAGCTCAATGGTTCCGGCGCCTGTCTTGCAAGTGCAAGGACCTGGGTTCGATCCCCGGTAACCACATAGCTATACTGGGTGTGGAGACTCACACCCAGCAGCAACCAGTACCACATACCACATACCACAGTGCCGGACGTGGTGGCTCACGCCTATAATCCCAGCATTTGGGAAGAAGAGGCAGGAGGATTGCTGTGATGAGTTTGAGGCTGAGCTCAGGGCCAGCCTGAACTACAAAGCAAGACCCTGTCTCAAAAAACCTAAAAAATAAATAAATAAATAAATAAATAATTAGAATTATATATGGAGGAAGCTACTGCTTTTTCTAAGGTAGATAAATGAGCAGTGAAGAAACAATGAAATGTTAAATGTATTGATCTTTACGTGTTATCTATAAAGAGTGAAATTTAACATTTTGTGGGAAAGCAATATAATTATTTAAATACACTTTATAATAAATTCTAAAACCCATGTTAGTAAAAGTTAATATACATATGAAAAGGCATTTTGAGGATTAAAACAGAAATAACTTGTGAGTGTGTGACAGTGGAGAGAGCTGGCTGTGGAGGCCCTCTGGCCTGCCTGCCCTTGGGGCCTGTGCTAGGAAGGGCACATGTTGTGGCTGTCCATCCCAGAGCCCACAGACCACAGGCATAGAGACATTAGTGACTGTCCAGAGCCAATGTGGGCTAAAATGTCAGCAAGCAGGGCCTAGAATAGGTCTCATTTCCTTGTGGCTGGAGTCTGTTTCACACCCCAAATCTAACCACACATATTTAGAGCTGTGTGCAAGGGTGAGACTAAGATGAAGTTAGCCAGTATTGGATCCAAGCCAGTCAGCCTTCTAGGGAAACAGGCCTGCATGGAGTGGGGCTCTCGCCAGGAGAACTGGCTTCCTCTGCTTCTCAGCAAGGCACAACCTGGGGCCCACTGATCCAGCACAAACCGCCCCACTGAGCCTCTGAGCAATTGCTTTGACTGGGCCACTGAGCATAAGGAAGATTGATAAGGTTGTCCAATAGGTAACTGTGACTTGAGGCTCTTTGGACAGCTTGTCATGTTCTCTCAGAGGATGTTAGCTGTTTACACAAAACGGAAGAAATGCTGTTAAACATCGAATCTTGTGATATTTTTACATTCCAAAAGAATCCTCGGTGAGCATTTGAAAAATCAATCAGCAAATATTTATTGAGCAAAGACTTTGCTAAACTGTCCTAGATTCCGGGAGTAATGTAAATAAGCTGTACATGTGAGATGAACTATTTTACAGCCATTGTGCACACATACATATATTTCTTCAGAATACCATCTTCAGGAGACTATACTTTTTGGTCCAGTGGTGGTCTGTTTAGAAGTGTAAAAAGTATTTTTGGAAAATCATTTCTGTGTGCATCACCTTCAGAGCCTGTGGTACATTCTTTTAAATACTTGATTTTGTAAAGTCATTGTGAATACACAGGCAAGATAGTATTGCGGAGTATAAAAACTTGTATGTAACTCTTTGGAAAAGCTTGACAGTAAACCAAAAACTGGAAGCAACCCCAGTATCTATCACCTGATGAATGGATACACAAAATGTAGTATATCCATAAAATGAACTATTATTTAGCAAAAGGCATGGAGTACTAATACATTCTACCAAACATGCTAAAAACATCATGCTAAGTAAAAAAAGCTAGACAGAAAAAATCATGTCTCACAGGATAATTTCATATCAAATAGCTAGACAAAACAAACCTGTAGAGACCAAGTAGATTAGGGATTTCCTTAAACTAGAGCAGGAACAGGGGATGAAGGTGTTCTAAAATTGTGTTGGAGTGAAGGCCAGAGTTCTGTAAGTTCACTCAAAATCATTAGATTGGACAGTTCAAATGGGTTAATTTTATTATATGCAAATTATATTTTAGAAGTAAAGCTTAAACAAAAATATGAAGTGTGAAGGCTAGAAGACAAGCAAATTTATTTTTGAGTGACTTGTGAGTCAGTTCTAAAGCAAATATAGTAAGTGAGAGCTAAAAAGTTCCCCTTCTGAGAGCTCCAAACTCGATAGAGCAATGGTAGTACCCTGAGGAGGAGTGAGGGGGTGAGTGGGGGCGGGGCAGCTGGAGGGGAGGACAGCTGGTCTTCATTTGCATACCGTTAATGGACACTACCCAACAGTAGTGTTCCTGTCACACAGATTTTTGCTTTTTGTACTGGGAGATAAGTGTATGAAGGCACTGATGTTTATTAATAAGTCAAGCAAAAAAAAAATTAATGTCAAACTAGTTAAAGCACTTTTCTAAAAGTGTGAGGTGACAGCTAAGTAAGACAAAGTGAGTCTGTCTCTTTCATAACCAGCTTCCAAAATCCCTCCATATTGTGATTAATAGTGCACTTTCAGTCACAAATACATAAAAATAATATCTCTGCTACTGTCTAAAAGTGGGTAGATTTCAGCTGATGTAGGCTTAAAACCCCTGTCTGGCTTTAGTCCATTTCCCTCTGCAGCTGACACTGGAAGCCCGAGGTTTTTCATTTCTTCACACTTCTCCCCCCAACTCTGTTTCTTGTCTTGCAGTTTCCTCTCTCAAATCCAATGTGATCTTGCATTCTGAACAATAAACCCAGAAAAATGACCATGCCAAGATACTGCCAAGGAGGTGGAAGTAGGATTAGGAATTTACAGGTCCACCTTTGTATGCTGAAAAGGTTTGGCACAGCAGGCAGCTAGCTTTGTTACTTACTCAGATAAATGCTAGGGGATCCATGAAGTGCAGGATCAAGTTGTTAAAATCCACTCTCACCACTGGCCGTGTAGAAAGATGGAAGGATGGGGGCTACAGAAATGGTTCTCCTGAGATATGGGCAGATGACAGGCAGCTATGGGCTACAAAACCAAGTCACTGAGGACATTCTTTGGAGATGCCTGAAGAATTCTGATTCAGATGATGCAGTTTTAGCTAGCTGAGTGAAGCCTGATGTTGAATTATCATACCAAGCTACTGAGGCACCTACATTAAAACCAGTTGAAGAACTAAGAGTTTGAAAGTGATTACTGAATATTTTCATGGTAAAGGAGACCAGTGGCTGAGCCCCTGGCAATTCCAGTGTATCTGACTAGGTCCGGTAGTAGGGGAGGCCCGATACTTTGTGTCTAAAACTTTTTAGCTAGGAAGCAGTTATGAATTAAATCATTATAACCCATGCACATTTTGCACTAAACTGCTTTGTGATGGTGTCAGCTTTGAGGTATAAATACTCAGAGAACACCACTTGTATCCCCTTGAATTAAATTGCTATCATTTAACAGATTCCACAAGAATGCCTAGATATTATCAAATTCTTCTGACTTTATACAGCTCACTAAGTTTAACGGAAGAGTTAGAAAAAACACAGCTTCTCCTCTCACGGAAGTAAATTATGTTAGATAATAGCACCTCACAGATTTGTCGTATAATTTAGCAAGGAAAAAAAAAAAAAGCCTATCTTCTCAAGAGCTAAGCAAGGGAATCAAAGCCCTATGTCGGTCACCTCTTTTCTAATTATCACTAAAGCCTGACTTAGTGGGATGAAACATAGCTCAGGAGGGAACATTAAAGCTCAGACATTAACCATGATAACTAGAGTGGAAATGTATCTCAGAGACTGGGCAATGATCTGAAGATATTTTAGGTTTTCTTTAAGGAGCACCAGGGATGTGGAGAGTTGAAGCTGTGCCAAAAGACAAATGAAGGGGAAATCTTCTGCCTACCAGGGATGGGGCCAAGGAGCAGTGAACCTCAAGTAAAGCAAAGAGTACTAATAGAAAATAGCAAATGTCCATTTTGCAGGTTCCAGTGGCCCAGAGGAACACAGATCAAGACTACTTGAGCGCAGAAAGCCCATTTTAGGTATGACCAAGAGAAGATCAGGTAAAGAACAAAAGGAATGAAGAGCTTTTATAACTATCTGTATGTGTTCATGGCATTATAAATTAGTGAAGATTAATAAATATGTGATTAGATGGATTGATGAATGAGTAGATAAGACTGGGGGTAGTTGGGAAATCTTGAACGAATAATAGTTTTTTCTTATTTTCTCTAATAATGCCCCCTAGCAGAATTTTCCTGCTGTAGCTATTATATCTGTAGCTATTCAGTCTTGAAATGGGGTAGATAAGAGATATCTTGATTTTTGGGGGGCTTAGGCATTTTTTGCTAGTGTGATATGAATATACACTTATCTCATTATTTTATTCTTGATCTTTTTCTTTTCTTAATTAGTTTTTGGATGGCATGCTATTGAGAGAATCTTAAATTCTTAATTGCATATGATTTTTTACTGTAATTAAACAGATATAGCATAAAATTCAACAGCTAGACACTTTAAGTGTGCAGTTCAGTAATATTACACATATTCAAGTTAATATGCACCCAATATTTAGAACCTTTCACCTTGCAAACCAAACTCTGTTTATTAAAGAGATTCCCATCCTCCCAGCCTCAGCCTCTAGAAACCATTTTTAAAAAACTTTTTATCTCCATTCATTTAGCTACTATTAGATAACTTGTATAAGTGGAATTGTACAATATTTGTTTCTGTGACTAGCTTTTTCAATTAGCACAATGAAATTGGTTAAGGTTTATCCATTTGGTAATATATAAGGGAATTTCCTTTCTTTTTAAGGCTGAATAATACTTCACTGCTTAGATACCATGTTTCACTGCATTCATCTATTAGTGGACACCTGGGCTGCTTTTGCCTCTCAGTTACTATGAAAAATGAGGGCTACAGTGAACGTGGATGTGCACATTTCTTCAATATCTTGCTTTAAGGAATCCAGCTGAATTAAAAAACAATATTATTTTTTAAAGTTTTTAAAGGAATTGTCAGTATTTTTCACTCCTACCAACACTGCACAAAGGCTGGAATTTCTCCACAAACTTTTTTTGGATTTCTTTTAAAGTATTAATCATCCTAATAGGTATAAGTATTGTGTTCTCAGGTTTCACTGCAAATAGCTAGGGATGAAACTTGTCCTCATTTTCTAAGAGGGAAAGCAAAAGGACTTTTTGGCGGGTTCTCAAGACAGGTGGAAACATTCCAATGGCTCCTATCATATTCACAGTCACACCCAGATTTCCTGTAGCCCCATTAGACTTGGCCACCCTTCACCTCCTAACCTCATCTGCTCTGCACACCCTCCTGCTGTTTCGCTGTTTACTCTGGGACACAGGTGTCCTTACAGCTGTGGTGATAACCCCAGCAGGGCCTTAGTATTTACCTTCCTCAGCTGAAATACCTTATATCTCCATATGTCTTGTTGTCCCCAATCCTGCAGGTTTCCAATCCAATGTCACCTTTCAGTCTATCACATATAAAATAGCAAACCACCCCATATTTCCCCTATCTCTGCCTTTGTCCCTGTCTCTGTCTATCTGTCTGTCTCTCCTTTGTCACTCACATTTACATTGCTTTTTAAAAATTCAGTCATCACACTTATCACCACCACTTGGTGTACTATGTACTTATTTTTGTACACACACACACATTCACATCTTCATCCCCATAAAACATAACATATGGGTTCCATGAAGACAAGAGCTTCAATAATTCCAGGAAGTAAAAGTGTGCATGGCACATGATTGGTACCTAATAAAATTGCTGAATGAATAAATTACACAAACAGGAAACAGCATTATGTTTCATCTTATCTTTTTATCTTTGTGAGTTCTTTTCTATCTTCATGCTCAGAATTTCCACTGATGAGAAAAACTAGCCAGTTGGAGACACATGATTGGTTCTGCAAGAAGTTATGCACCTGTCCCCCATGATTCTACTCCTGTTTGCATTCCAGTGGGTAAGTGGCCCCATCATCATGCTTCCTTGCTTCTGATCCTACTCTCAGTGCAGTGGCAGGTCCTATAGAAACAATCTACAGGATATTTATTTCTGTCCCTTCTTCAGACTATTATTGGGCAGCCACTACTCCCATCGACTTAACTCTCTTAACTAGTCTCTTAACTAGTTTCCCCTCCCCTGTATTTGGCCCATTCTCAACTTGCACACAGCAGCCAGAGAAGAATTTTTTAAAACTACCCAAGATGACACAACTATCCTTTGTAGAAATCCTTCAGGGACTACACACATATCCTCAGTAGGTGACATTTCCTACTTTAAGCCCCAGTATTTGGAGGGATCTCTTCCTGTCAACTTCTTCAAACTCATCCTCAGCCTTCCCCATCACCTCTATGTTCCAGCCCTACAGGTTTTTAGGATCTCAAATTCATCTTGGCTTTAAACTTTGTTACTTGTTTTTCTTTGTTCTGTGGGGTATGGACAGTTCCTAAAGACTGTTCCTTAGATGTCAGCCCAAATGTCACCCTAGGGACATATCACACTGCCCAGTCTCTCCGAAAGAGGTTGCCTCATATTCTTCCCCTTCTCCCATTCTTTCTTTTTCTTTCTTCCCTTACCAAGATATATTTAATTCTCTGTCCCTGGACATTTGCTGTTTAGTATATAAGGACATCCTAAATAGTATGTTGAGCAACACCTATATACTTGTCTTGATATATATTCCTAGGATAAAGTACTACAAGAGGAATTATAAGGTAGAAGCTATTACTAACATTGTTAAGACTTTAAAGTGATGTTGTTTGGTTTATCTGTTTCATTTTGCTTCCTTCTGATTCCTATGTGTGACCAGTGTCCAGGCTCTAGTGGTCGGCACAGACAAAGACAGACACAAGGTCCAGTCAAAGCACCAGTGAAATCTGTTGGACTATAGTTCAGCAGTAGAGGCATGGCTCAGATGGAATTCATGGCACTTCAGAGTGCAATTTGGATATCCTTTTCTTGAGGGATGTTTTCACTAGAAATCCAGATAGAGGCAATCTCTCTGTTATTATCTGAGAATTTGCTCTGGATCAAGGGCCAATTGATCTTTCAGCTTACAGAAAATCATATTACTTCCCTATTCACCTTCTGTCTTGGGACCTAGCTGTCCCCAGGGCTCCACCTCTGCTTGCTGTGACCTGAGTCAGTGTCCTTTGTTCTCCACAACCTGAGATGTAATCTCATCTTGTCTGTTTTACATTCTCAAATACTGGGAAGAGGGACAGCAAGCCACATGACCTGACTGTGGGTGAGCCTGTCCCAAACTCTGCTCTGGCATCCAATGCTTTTCATTCATGATGTCCTCTGGGATGGGAGGGGGGTGGCATTTGGAGCCTAAACAGTAAATCCTGCAGAAATAAGACCAGACATAAGCTGGAGATACAGATTCTCCTGTCTCTAGGACAGAATTCTCAGAAGGAGGCTCAAGGAAGGGAAAGCTTTTGCTGGAAATGTTTTTCCAGGACACAGGTCACCACAGCAAGGCAGAGGAGGCATAACACAAGATGTGCAGGAGGCCTGGCAAAGTCACCCAGGCCTACAGCTGGGTACCTTACCCCACTTGGCCCAGTCTCACTCCCCACTGTGTCTTGGAGTTACTCACAGTGGGGTCTCTGGGCTGGTGCCTCCTTCACCCCACCCCTCTGGGTGGGCATGAGTCTAGAACGCCTCCAGACTGAGCACCAAGTGCAGGTCTTCTTGACGCAGCCCAGGGCCTGTCCTTGTGTCATTTTCTATTCTATGACCCTGGTTTCTTTTCATCAGTCACTCCACAGTTAGTAACTATTTTATTTAGTTGCCTATTTGTTTATTGTCTGTACATACAAGTAAACGATAATTTCCTAATATGGTATTTACAGCTCACTGGTTCATGATTGCAGTCTCATGTTTCATATATATGGTTCATATTTACATATTTATGGACAGGGAAAAAGGGATAGATGGATGAGCAAAAAGACTAGTGAAGAAATATGAAAGGAGAGTGATGTGATGTATTAGTATCTCTTAGCTTTTCCTTCAGGTGAAAGTTGAGTAGCCCTATTCAAAAATGCTTAGGACCAGAAGTATTTGAGATTTTGGAAATTTTGAGATTCTGGAATATTCGCACATATAATCAGATTATCTTGGGAGTCTAAATAGGAAGTCTAAATAGGAAATTTATGTTTTTTATACCCCTTATAATCTGAAGGCAGTTTTATATTCATTTTAATAATCTGTTCATAAGAAAAAGTTTCATGATGTGGAGTTTTCCATTTGTGGTGTCATGTTGTGGGTCAAAAAGTTTCAGATTTGACAGTATTTCAGATTTTTGGATTTGGGATGCTGACCTTGCTGTGAGAAGAGCCTCTGTTTCATCTGATATGAATTAGTGCAAACAAAGATATGCAAGACTGCCCTGGCTTATGGACTCAGTATCACACAGCCTCGAAGTCCCAGAACACTCCGAGATGGCCTCCTACTCATCTCCAGCTGCCAGCTGGAATGTGCTGCATTCTGCCTCCACACCGGTCACACACTACTCTCTCACCTTTGGTCCACAAGTGGACTAGACAACTTGCCCCCATGTCTACCCATCACACTTGAGATTATTTCACAGGAGCCCTCGGGCTTGGCTGACACAGTGCCCTTTTTCTGTTCTTCCTACTCTGAGGAAATCAAGGAAAAGATTCTTGATAAAATTAAGATCCTGAAGGAATTTAAAGCTTTCTGTTGTTAACCCCCAAATCTTCACACTCTAAAAGATCAAGAGCAATACAAGAATAAGAGTTTTTGGGTCAGAGATTTAGCTCCATGGTCCCGGTGCCTGCTTTGCAAGCACAAAGTCCCAGGTCCAATCCCCAGTAAACACATACAACAATGCTGGGTATAATGACTCATACCTATAAGTACAATATTCAGTAACCACATACAATAATGCTGGGTGTGGTGACTCACACTCACCAGCAATCAGTACCACATACCAAAGTGCCAGGCATGGTGGCTCATGCCTGTAATCCCAGCACTTGGGAGGCAGAGGCAGAAGGATTGCTGAGTGGACCAGTCTGAACTATAAGGTGAGACCCTGTCTCAAAAACTTAAAAAAAAAAAAAAGAATCAGAGCTTTCCCATGTCCTGCCAAAGTGCTGCCATAACAGCTTTAGCTGTGCTATATACCTTGCCTCAGGTGAAGGAGATATATAACTATCTAATTCCAGGCTTGAATTTGTGCCAAGCAGCAGCTTGAACTTGGCCAAGGTAGGCCACCCAGCTTCAAATTTAGACCAATCAACAATCTTGGATTTGGACCAATCTAAAATGACTGTCCCCTCTTATGCTCAAGGTAAAAGTAGTGTTTCCCTCATCCTCTCTGTGTTAATCTAAGAGGGCTCCCTTTGGTTTCTACTGAGCTGCATATAAGACCTGTCCAGATAAATCTCCTTCCTGGCATCCTGTAAATCCTTTTATGATTTATTTATTGGGTAGTATGGGTTTTGAAGTTCCCCAAAGTCTATGAGTATTCCTATCCTGAGAAGTGTGGACAGAGCTGGTTACTTTAAAAAAGCTACAAACACTAGGGACTCCTTAGCCTTAGAGTTCCAGAGACCAAGTAGCCAAAGAAGATGAGCAGAGATCAGCAGTGTTGACTGATATGTAGCCGTGTCTGGGGGCCCCAGTGACTGGCTATGTCAACCGGCCATGATGACCAAGCAACAGGCATCCATAATGTTTGATGGAGATCAGAAGATAGAGATGGCTTGTGGCCCCAGAGCTATATTACTAAGAGCCAACAGTACTTGGAATCCCAGAGCTATTACATTTAAAGGCTGAGAACCATAGGCACTCAAAGCCTGGAGCTGCTAGCAGAGCCGCTCTGTGCTAATTTGTGATTTCCATCAGAATCAAGCAGAAAAATTCTCAACTAATTGGTAACATTTACACAGAACCCACTGCTGCCCCATCCATTATCTACAGAGAAGTGTAGGTTGTAGAACTAATGGGACTTTAGAGTCTACATGAAGTAATTTAGTACCCCCGATAGGTCAGGGTAGGAAACCAAATTCCAGAAAACTGGAAATATTGCTAATGTGTAAGCAAGTTGTAACTACAGTTGAAGATTTTTCACTAATTTTAGGTATCCCTAAGTCACTTTAAATTGACCTCAATGTGTCTGACTGTCACCATGTGAATGACTCTTTCTTGGTCTGGGGAAGTCAAGGGAAAGAGTGAGACTCATAATTTTTAGTCCACTTAATCTCATTGGTGATGAGACTGTGTCTAAGAACTTAGCCTCTGGGGTCAGTGGACAAGCAAAAGAGTTTGCCAGACTTGTGATAGTTTAGGTCATCACTGAGAAATCTTCCAGTGAGAATGTCAGTCCAGAAGAGGAAGGCTGAGTGGAGAAGGAAACAAAGTTTGAAACATGGAGTCAGGAGTCCAGGATCACAGTGGCACTTGGACACAGCCCAGTTCCCTAATCCCTCTTGGAGCTATGATTGAAAGCTGAAAGTAAAGATATGAAAATGTGGAAGTAGGTCACGAGATAGCATTCCATTGACGAATCCTTCAACCAGGTCCGGAGGAATGCCTGTCTGTAGTGTTAAGAGCTCAAAAAAATATCAGGATAGAGACTTTGCACCTTTTCTCCTTTGGTGCCTTTTCTCAGTTCCATGCCCAGAATGATTGCTTCTTTATTCTCTTCCCTTCTAATCTTCCTCTCATCTTTTGATCAAATTCTGCTCTTTGAAAATAACCCATGTCAATGATGTCTGTCTTAGCATGGATAGAACAAAAAGGATTATGCATTATCTTCCACCCTCTAATTGATTGGCAGCATCTGTCCAGGGCTCTGTGTGAAGACTTTTGCGGCAGACCACAGGCTTCGTAGGGATGACCAATTAACACTGTCAATCACAGGTAAGGGATGGCCAATTAACACTGTCAGTCACAGACAAGGGCAGCAGCCATAATGAGATGTTGAGCCAGGTATTTATAATATGTGGCAGAGTGAATGTGTTTGAGGTCACTATGACTTGCCCCAAGATTATTTGCAATTTCAATCTTATCTCTAATTTCACATAAAAAAACATTATCTTCTGGAAAATACTTCTATATGTCAACAACAAGTGAGAAAGATACATTATGGATTCAGTGGCTCCTACAGACATGTCACTAAGAAAACAAGTGCTTCTTGAAGGGTACAAGTATCCTTAAGTGCTTTTGAACATATATCTTGTTTAACTATTGCACAAACCCTGAAACATTTATCTTTCTTTTGTAAGAAAACTAAGCTTTTTAAAAAAATTAACTCTTTTCTCCATGTATCCAATAAACAGCAGAACAGGATTTCACTTTCGGTTCTGGCAATGTGCAGAATCCAGGATCTCGCACTACCCCAGTAAATAAGTTTACCTTCTAACCTTTTCATAAAGCAGTACTGATGAGGCAAAAGGGGAAGGATGGATCCCTGGAGACAAAACAGAAAGAGAGAGTTGGGGATACAGAGGACATAATCACAACCCAAGACTCATGGAACTTCAAACCCATTTATGGTTTTACTAGAGAAGATGAAGCTAATTGGAACCCTGTCCATCGCTATCATTCACATGATGAAAAAAAAATACAGAGTTAGACTTGGGGGTGAATAATCAAGGAAAGATTCTTGGAAAGAATAACTTCAGGGTAAGATTTGCAAAGATGCAAAGGGGAAGAGATTCTGAGACCAGGCAAATGATAATCTCTTTCATCACTGTATTAGTTCATATGGACCATGTATGTGCTTAAATGTGAGAAAAATGTATAAAGACATTACTTTTTGTTTCTTGCCAGTATGGTATTATGTGCTGTTTAAATGACTGGAACTCAAGGGGGCCTGCAAAGATTATTAAAAAGAAATTGGTCATTAAATTGAAACTATCTAGTAGATGAACGTAAAAAGCTATCTGCCAAGAAAAAAAAAATTCAAAAACTGCACTGAAAAATAAGGGGTTGTCAAGACATTTTTAATAATATAGAATGGTTTCTTTCTGTCTTTTTAGTTTTACCCTAGTAGGGAAAAAAAGCAGATTCAGGAACTGAGAGTACAAGAGAATAAACATGGTTCATGTAATGATGTAACCAGTGCTGAGACTTCCTTTTCTTGTCTTTCTGGTGTGTCTTTCCTTACCAGCTAGTGAGGTAGGAAAGCATAA
>PVIR01008291.1:0-56998 GCA_004026965.1 Petromus typicus
CACTTAGATGCTCACTGGGTTGAATCATACACTATGCTGTGAGCCCCAGATTCTCTCCCTAGGGCATAAGAAGTGAGACCAACTTGGAATAAGTGAGATGCCTAGATAAAGGGGTGCTACAGTTCAGTGGGCCAGTAATAGTACAGGTTCTGGTTTAGGACAAGCAAAAGAATTGCCTTGTGTACACCCCGTTGTAACTTGTTAGGAACCTTTACTGAAGATCACAGCAGAACAGGAAAAAGGGGAAGGGGAGAAAAGCCATTTCCTCAAGCTTAGCATTTAAAAGGCAAACACTTATGGCTTTAGGTGCCTCCCACTGCATTTCTCACCTAGGGCATGAGATTTCCTAAGCTTTTGTTACATTATTTTTTTCTCTTTTAGGATAATGGAAGCATCAAAGCTATAAAGTGCTGTTGACAGTTAAACAGAGGGAGGGAGTGACTCACCCAGCTCCTCTGTTCCTAGTGGGACCAGAGGGGTATTAATACAGACTTTGTCATTCCCTAGGGCTGAACCCAGCTTTCACCACCACCTGGTGTGTGAGCGACTCCTCCGCCCAGCTCTACTGCTCTCTTCCAGGACTAGAGCCCATTTAGTTCTCATCTAAACTGCTGTAAGCAATTCTAGACTCATTCCTGATGGTAGCCAGATGAATCTGAAAGTAATCTTAAACATCATCTCCAGTCTTCAAACTCAGAACTCACGTTTATTGGAAGTTTATTATCTACAAGATTTTATATGTGTTTATATATTCATTTGTTTGTTTTTTGCAGTACCGGGGATTGAACTCAGCACCTTGTGTTCACAAGGCAGGTGGCAGCCACCACCGAGCTAAATCCTCAGCCTGATATTATGTATTATTAAGACAACGTGTAGAAAAATGTCTCAATGAACCTCCTCTGCTCCCCTGAATAGCATAGGGGTTTAGACTTGGAGAATCTGAGTTTGGGGTGGCTGATAACATAGGCCTGGGTTAAGGGTCTCTAACAAGTGCCCAGAAAGGCTGATGATGCCAGTCCAAGACCATACTTGGAAGAGCCCAGCATATGGCTCTATTTTCTCTTTCCTCTGGAGGAGCAGAGTTCTGCAGCATGCCTCATCTGTGGACTCAGGAGAGTAGTGTGGGGACAGCATCAGTTCTGTGCTAGCGGCCAAGAGCACACAACAGATGTGGTGACAAGTAACCCACTGGGTGTAGGCAGACATTAAAGACCTTTTGGAGAGTTGATGTTAGCAAGTACAAGTTGAGTATAGCTGAACCCAATACAATTTAAAAGCACTTGAAAATTCCTTGTGATTTCCCAACTGCACAACTCAACCAAGATCTCAGAGTATAGCGCAGGCCTATTCTAAGCTTTTCCTTGAAGGCTTAGTAGAGTATCGAAGATGAGCCCTTAGTATAAACATACAACACACAAGCACGGAAAATGCTTGTGGGAACCATTAAGATCGAATCAGTTTACTTGGTGCCCTGACAAGTCTCTCACCTAGTATTATAGGTAGAAAAGCTAGTTAGACATATGGTAGGCAAATAGACAGGATGGGCCCTCGAAAAGCTTGCAAGGTGACTCTCACTAAAAGTCGGAGCCATCAACAAAATCTGCATTCCCAGACAGCAGTGACAGTGACTGATAAGCCTCCCTCTCCTCCTTGGGATGGAGAGTCAAGATCCAGATCCACCCTCTCCCCAGGAATGCATTAATTGGAAATCCCTGGGGTAGAGGGCCAGGGCTTTGGACCACCTGGAAAAGTCTCCTGACAATAAAACCCTATACTTGCTATGAGACTTGATTCCTCACTGGACACCATTTGCTCAGTATTGCTTAAGCAGCTATACTTGTTATAGTCCCATTGGTTGATGTCCACTTTTTAAGCTCCCACTTTAAACCCACCTCACCTAGAAGCTTTGTTCCATAAAAGCTCTCTAAAAAGTGAAGTAGATGGGTTATCCACCTTTCCAGTTCCTCCTTCTGTCTTTTGTTGTTGTTGTTGTTTTTGAGACAGGGTCTCGCTTTGTAGTTCAGGCTGGCCCTGAGCTCAGCCTCAAACTCACATCACAGCAATCCTCCTGCCTCTGCCTCCCGAGTGCTGGGATTACAGGCGTGAGACACCATGCCTAGCATTGTGGTATGTGGTACTGGTTGCTGCTCGCTGTTAGTCTCCACACCCAGTATTGTATGTGGTTAACAGGAGATCAAACCTGGGTCCTTGCACTTGCAAGACAGGAGCCGGAACCACTGAACTAAATCCCTGGTTCCCTCCTTCTGTCTCTTAAGCAGAAGCTTTCTTTTTCAACAAGATTTTCCTACCCAAATCTCCATCGTTCCTAAAATTTATTCTTTGATTTTAGAGAACATGAACTCGTGTTTCAGCTTGGGAGTGAACATGTGTGTGTGTGTGTGTGTGTGTTGTGTGTGTGTGTGTGTGTGTGTGTGTGTGGTATGTATGTTTGGAGAAATGTCTCCTACACAGTACTATTTGCGTGGGCTGCTGGCTGGCTCCCAGTGGGAACAGTGCTGGGTGTGGAAGTGTGACGTTCACTAGGCCATACTCAAGAGAGTGATGCAGAAATTCACAAAAAAGGAAGAGTCCGGGGGGAAGCCCAGAACCAGTGCCCAAGAGAGAAGTCTGCTGAGACCTGCAGGTGCTCCAGGACAGAAAACACGTGGGACTCACCTCATAGGGCTGTCCCTGTTCACCACTTCCGCACCTCTCTGTGTTGTAGTCCTGTCTCTCTCGCCAGTGACAACTGCCAAATCCTCCTTCTTCTCTGTGCTGTTCATATTTTAAACCTCTTTTCTGTACACTAAGTAGTGCATGAGCCCTGGGAAGCCAGACACCAGCAACTTCTTTATCTACATGGGATATCTGAGCCCAGTTTTCATCTTCTGGTGGGCTCTAGGCTAACGGGTCTAATATGCTCTGCAGGAAGAGGCAACATGGAATCTTTAGGTGTATACATAGGCTACTTCTGGCCCATGCATCTAATGCTGGCTTTGGCCATATTATTTCACCTACTTGAACATCAATTTCTTCATGTGAAAAATAGAGATAATAATAGAATCTACTTCATGGGTTTGTTGTGGATCACAT
Source organism: Petromus typicus (assembly GCA_004026965.1). Taxonomy (NCBI): domain Eukaryota; kingdom Metazoa; phylum Chordata; class Mammalia; order Rodentia; family Petromuridae; genus Petromus; species Petromus typicus. The sequence goes on from PVIR01008291.1 coordinate 3,094, forward strand.
ATGAATCAGCTCACATAGAATGTTAGCTTCTTCTTTCACCCATGTAAGGACACAGGGAGAAGCCACCGTATATGTGCCAGGAAGAACTAGCTCATCTGGTGTCTTGATTATGAATTTTCCAAGCTCCACCACTGTGAGAAACACAGCTTTGTTATCTTTGCTTTTGTATCAGGAACTGAACTCAGGACCTCACGTTTGCCAGGCAGGTCCTGTACTGCAGAGCCACATCCTCAGGCTCACAGTTTTATTATTTAACTGATCCCTCTACAGGCAGTTTGGTTATTGTGGCCCAAACAAAGATGTTTGCTAGAAAAATAAAGCAAAACAAACAAATAAGCCTTAAAGTAATAAAATTATAATTTTTCCTATCACTTTTTTCTGGGTATCAAACTTGATATTTTCTTGATCCATATATTGTCGAGGGTACTGTTTTAAAATCACAACTCAAGAACAATACCTCTCCCACATATTCAAAATGCATGTCTGTGTTGGTGGTATGGTGGTGAGCATAGCTGCCTTCCAAAACACAGACTTCTGCACTAGGCCTCTTTCTGGAAATTTTCTTTCGCAAGGTCTCAGTTGGGTTTTTAAGGACTATCCCCCTTTTCTTATAAAATCAGGTTCTTCAGACAGTTTCTAAGTTGAAGACACTCCCAGAGAAAAGTTGTACAGGAAATGAAACATCTTCTATGGTTGCTAGCAAGAGCTAGAACATTACAACCCTTCACAAGCCCCCATGGATTACCGTCTAAGGGCAAGCAGGTTGAGTACACAGTTTAAAGAATGGGTGTACTGGTGCATGACCAAACCCACACACACTCCGTGCATACACACTACTGTGATCTTTGCTCTTTTGAGAGCTTTGCACTTTGCTCCTTCCCTATACACCTCCCTGTTCTTCCCCTCCCAGCATGCCCCGCTCTTGTCTCTGCTTAAATGTCAGTGTGGGAAGTGGGGCTCCTCGGGGTAAGATCGGACGGACTCCTTGCCAACCATGTTTTTCCTGACTCCAGTCTTGGTAGCAGTTGTCTGTATTTTGATAGTGTGGATCTTTAAAGCTGCTGATAGAAACCCAGAGAAAAAGAAAGCGAAGATCCAGACTCGGCCCTGGGTGGACAAAGACCTAAAAGACAGCACTGATCTCCTCCAAGTGGAAGAAGGTAAAGATGCTGGCATGTGGCTGTGACTTTCACACAGAGTACTTCAGTGATGAGTGTGAGCTGATGGCAGGGCTGGGGATGTGGACAACGTGGGCAGGTCAGTTCCCTCACCAACCTCTATTGTGCTAACAATTCAATGTGTCAAAGGTGGGGTCATCTCTCGGGTGACCTGCTTGTCTCCTGCTTGCACATGTCCTCCCTTTATTCCCACTGATCAAAAGCTGTGGAGGGGTAGAAGCTTCCCCAGTTCCACCCTGTTCTGCCGGGCACAGTCTTTCTGAGGGGCCTCCTAACAAGCTGGCAGTGAGCATGAAGCAAGTGGATAGGGGCTGGTCAAGAACTTTGAAACTGGCAAAGTGGCATCACTGTAGAGTTTACCACTTTTGACTGTTCTGGGCCCTGTGGATTAGAGACAGAGTGGCCACTTTCCTCTATAAGCTGAGGGTTCAGTTTAGAGGACAAGGTGACACAAGAAAAAGAAAACTCTATGGAACTGTTATCAGGTGCTGAAGGCAGGATGGGAACAGGAGGGGCCAGTGGGAAAGGCCAGAGCGGTCCTGGAGGTCAGAACGTGTCTGTTGGGAGGGACTGAGAGCCTAGGCCAGGGGTGGAAAGGCTGGAGGAGAGTCTGAGAAGCTGGGAGGGGTGAAAAAGGGAAGGAGAAGCCATAAAGGAGGTAGGCAGGCAGGGAGGGAGGAGTTCTGGGGGGACCTCAGTGCTGGGGCCCACGTACTTGCCAGGAGTCAAGACTAGGCTGCCTCTTAGCAGGGATCCTCATTCTTGAAGAAGGTCCTCGACTTACAATGTTGTTACATGCTGATAAGCCCTTAGCAAGGTGAAAATACTGCAGGTTGAAAATACACTTGATATCCTGACGACCCTACCAAACATCGTCTTTTAGCCAATCTATCTTAAATACACTCAGAACACTTTCATTAGCCTGCACAGGACCAAGCATCCAATACGGAGCCTATTTTACAATAAAATGTCGAGTGTCTCATTGAATTCATTGAATATTATCTTAAAAGCAAAGAGCAGAATGATTTTATGTACACACATTGGTCCCACTGTAAAGTCAGACAGTGTGAACTGAATAATGGAAGATAGAGACGGTGCCTGCTGGGAAGCCCAGCCCTTGGCAAAGGGACATCTGCTCTGAGGCTGCCATGGTTCATCCCGGCAGAGAAGGTTGGGCGGTGGAGGTAAGAATGCAGGGATAGGGTGAATCCAAGTGAAGTCTAGTGAAAAACAAGAGGAGCTGAAGATAAATTGGATGTTAGGAGGAGCAGGAGGGAGCGATTCAGACTGGAGACTCAGCACCCTGAGTGACAGCACTGTGATGGGCGGGCAGGAGGACCCCTCTCAGAGGGGAAGCCGGGCGTCAGCACAGTGTTGTTATATGCGACATGACAGCGAGTGTGGGTGAGAGTTCCCAGCCACAGGCACTGACTGAAGAGGTAAGAGCAGAGGATAATCTGGAGTGTTTGGAAGACCATGGAGTCCACCAAGTGGGTCCCATGACAGAGAAGGCTGAAGGTGGAACTTGGGGTCTCTGTGGACAAGAGGCATGTGATGTAGAAACATATTACAGAAAAGGAGAAGACACAGGTAAAGAAACACAGATAACAACAGGCCCTTACATAGCACTTATTAAGGCAGTCAGGGACACACTTTGTGTATTGTCATTTGAATTTCATGACAGTATAACAAAGTCAATATTATTATTGTCCCCATATTACAGATAAGGGAAGTGAGGCTCAAACAGGGTAGGCCACTGTGTTAGTAATTTTTCTCTCTTTGCTGACACAAAATATTTGACACCCAGAATTGGAGGGGAAGGGTTTACTTTGCTGACAGTTCACAGAGGTTTCGGTCCATAACTGGCTGCTTCCAAGGCAGGAATGGTCACAAGTATTGCAGGGGAGAAACAACATGGCGCCCACAAGGCAGCAAAGGCTACAGGGCCTCCCCAAGCCTTTCTACCTGGGTTAGGGTGGTGCTCAACTAGTCACTTGCAGATATGATTTAGAAACCATACACCTTTAATCCCAGGGTCACACTTTCCGGATCCTGCTACCTCTAAAGCAAGCTTTCGGAGGATATCCAGACCCAAACTGTAATAATCACCTGCCCCAGAGGGTAGAAGTAAGACTCAGGCAATTGGCTCTAGGGTCTAGGCACATGCTTGTCTGCAAAATTGCCTCTCCCACAGAACAGTGACCCCAGTGGAGGAGGCAGGGATGTCCAGAGGTGGTCGCCTGGAGGACGGCCTCTGGGTCCAGGAGGGTGGAGGATAAAGGAGGTCTTACAAGACTGGGGAGGAGTCAGGGGCTCGGCCAGAGCCTGAAGCTTGGGACACACAGAGCAATACTGTACAGCCTTAGTCCGGTGCAGCCTTAGTCTCCCTGACTGCTCAAGTTTGCAAAATTCTCTGCCTCTTCACTGTTCCTTCCATCCCTCACCTTTAGGAGGAACAAAGTTAGTTGTATTAGGGGCCTTTTTAGAAGCCAGTGAAAATCTGCCCGGAATGTAGTGTTTACAGAACTCATCTCTGAATTTTGTTTCTTTACATAAGCAGTAAATGCTAAGGTCACACAGGTTGGTGAGAGCCAGTCTTTAAAATCAGGCTGTCTGCCACCCACGTCCCTGTTCTTGATCACAGGATAGGTGAATACAGTCTAACTCTAGGTTCAGGAAGCTTTGAAAAAAGGGATATTTTGAGAAGGAAAAGGATTCCATTACAAGGAACTATGGAGATAGTTTTGGCAACCACAAATAGACAGCAGATTCAGATCATTTTGAATATTAACAACAAGCTAGAATACCGTAAAATGAGTATTCTGGAACTTTCTAGTTTCAGTTCAGGGAGATATGGATGTCAACCTGAACTTCTCCAGCTCTGATTCACAAAGAATCTCCACTGTGTGATCATAGATCAGGAAATCAGCCTGTGTGTTTAGTGTGCGGAGGAGAGAGGTAGCAGAGTAGGATGTGGCCATCTTGTAAGATGAAAGATAAAGGCTTTGTTGATGATAAGTCAAAGCCGTGTCTTATTAAGACTGTCAGTTTCCTGTTCACCTGCAACAGAGATCTAAGAAGTAGCTGATACTTATCTCAATGGAAAATGTTAGATTACCTCCCTAAAATGAACTGAAAACTCCTATACACAAATTCACCATTTAGTTATATGAGAAACAGCTCATCAAGATGTGTTCATTTTAAGGTTGGTGGGAAACTCTTTCCATTGGCCATTCAAATGCTATGATTTTAATTGAAATTCTGATTGCATGTCCTATACTGTCCACTCATTGCTAAGAAGGCCTGTGTTAAGATTTTTGTTCAGGATAAACCATTCGGGACCCCTTCTGTCTCTCAGGATCTATTCCTCTTCCTGATTTTTATTCCCCTGTAAATTTCCCTGCTTTAAAAAAAGTTATTTATGTATTTATTTTTTTGTCCAGTGTAATACCTGAGAATAAAAATGTTCCTGAACATTCGAGAGAGGAGAAATTTTCATGTATGTACCCTGCTAACATATATTGGCCAAAACTAATTTCAAGCCTGTTCATGGATCATTGACAGCTCCCCTCAGTGGGAGTTTAACAAACTAATACGGTCAGCCTCTTGTTGCCTCAAATAAGCCAACCAGCACTCACTTCAGGACTTGCTCCTCTGATAACCAACCAATCCACAGCTGTCTGAGCCAAATGACACCACTCCTGCCCACGGTGTTAATCACTTACAACAGCCCCTGAGCTTCGGGGTTCTGAACAAGGCGATGCATGAAAACTAGGCTCTGGGGATAACAAGAAAGACTCATTAAACTTTCAGGAGTTAATAGGTCATGTGTTAAATCATCAGTTGCTTGAAATTAGTCCCTGATGGGAAGGAATATTTATATTATGGATTGATTTTGGCAAATGCTCTTCCTCCCACATCCTTGATCCCCAAAGAACTCATCTCCCAGCCAAAACTTTGAGTTAAGCTCAGGTTCTACTCTGCTCAGAGACACCGAGCTGGACAGCTCAGCTCTTCTTTATCAGGAGAGACATACTTGCTCTCCTAGTGTTTCCCCATCCTCTCACCTCCACACCCAGGAGTGCTTTTGGCTGCTTTAAAAGGTTGGATTGCCAAGACTCCCAAAAGACCTTGATGTTTCAGGCTCAAGAAAATACAGCTGAGAGAACAGGAAAGGGAAAGGCTTTGAAAGAAGACATTGTCCTTGAGATCAGGATTGCATGGGTCTTGAGAGGGGAGCCTGCAAACAAGTGCAGAGAGCAGACGAGAATTTGGAACAATCTGTCAGCTCCACATTACTGGAAGGGAAGATACTTCTCTTTTTCTCTTCCCATCACCAGGTTTAGGGCTAAGGTTGTCTGACAATAGAACAGTGCACATTTATGTACGGTCAGTGTTACAAGCAAAAGCTCCTTTCATGAGCTAATGAACACTGAAGAAATGGTTACCCCTGCATGTTTTTCTGCTATGGGGACAGCTGCATCACCACCATCCCCACTCTCATTGCTCCTTAAGACCCCAGGAAAAATCAAAGAGGCAACAAGGATGATGGGACCTCAACTGCCTTTGCTTTCATTATTAGAAAATATTTGGTCTCTTTGCAAAGATCTGTAAATTCACAAAAGTGATTCATTTAAAAGTGCAACAAGAAAAACATCTCCCCATTAATGGTGAAAGGGTAGAAGCGACTTAGAGTTTCTCTGCCAGACAGTCCTAGTTAGGGAGCAACTAGGGCTCCTTGGAATTAAAGCAATGGCGCAGAGAGAGTTACTATTGGCAGTAATAACACACCCCAAGTGTGAAGCAAAGGATTTCCATTGAAAAGCAGGTCACAAAGGAACCCAGTGACATTGGGACCTGCAAGTCTTTGAACTTGAAGGATGCCTTCGAGGGGGCTATGACTGCTCTAGGGTGGAGACAAGAAAACAGGAGTTTATAAAGCTGTTCTCTTTCCACTCCTGGGCTGCCATCTTGGAAGCAGTCAAGAGTCTACGAGCCTCATTTGCTCAATGCCCCATTTCTCTGTTTCCTTTAGTTCCTCTGGTGCCATCTCACTGCTGGAGCTCACTGGGCTTCTAGCCTGGGATCCAGGACACCTTCTCCCTGGGCTCCCCATTCTCAATGCACTGAGAGACCTCCTGCTCTGTGCGAGGCTTCAGGAACAGTGGCCCTACAGTGTAGGCATCAAGGACTCACCCAGGAGAATCCCACCTGCAAGTGACAAGAATACTATTACTTATTTCCAGGGAGTTACTTTTGTGCTATCAGTTGTTGACACTAACACTCAGGAATGAGCTAAGGTCAAGACCTAAGTTTCCTTAGATCAGTCAGAGGATATGGACATAGGCTGCAAGAAGATATCAAGACTCCTTTACTCAAAATTGACTGTGAGTATGGAAATGTAGACTTCCAGGGGCCCAGTTTAAAGTGTGGAAAGCATCAGACTCCCAGGCTGGGTGAATTGAGGATCTGCCTTTAGTCATTTCTTGGTAATTAGAATATGTTCTGTGGACACTTGAGTGTCTATTTCTATGACTGCTAACCTTCACCAAGATTTTGACTGATATTTCCCATCGTCCCACCTTAGCCCTTGAGTGCATAGAAGAAAATGTAAAATATATTTCCAAGGATTTTAGTTTCTTCAGCTGGGAGAGTTGTTACAAATTCCCTAACAAATCATGTCTGAAAGTGGAACTCCTTCAGTAGATGACACAACCAGACACAACCACAACATCAGCTAATCAGTGAGGTCAGAGTAAAGTGAATCTATTCAGAGAAGAAACTGGCCAATAATTGTCTTGCATCACACAGATCAGAGTGTGGGAGACACATACATCATACCAAGCAGACATACATTGGGTTTGGAGGAAATCATCAACAAGAATCATCCAAGACAGCTCTGTGTAGAGTTTTCCAAAGACATGGGTTGTGTAGTATAATAAGTATTCTGCTCACAAATATCCACTCATGTACATAAATTGTAATGGTTTGAAAATCTCTTTCTTTATAGTGGTAGTGCTGAGCATTTTCAGCATATTATCATGATGGATTCTGATGGTCCGCTCCGACCTAAGCAGGAGCTGCTTTCTGTGATGATGTGGCCCTGTGCACCAATTTCACTCAGGCTGAGAAAACAGCTTGGATTTGGTAGAGCTGAACTGTGTAAAATGATCATCCATTCACTGGGTCCTGACGGTATTTTCAGTCTGTACTTCCTAGGCAGCCTTCTCAACCAAGCCTTTTTTAGCCTATTCAAAGCTGCCTTTTTAAAAAGTCTACTTTGGGCCAGAGATTTAGCTCAGTGGTTCTGGCACCTACCTGCCTTTGTAAGCACAAGGACTCAGATTCAATCCCTGGTAATCATATACAACAATACTGGGCATGGAGACTCATGCCCAGCAGCAATCAGCACCACATACCACAGTGCCAGGAGTGGTGGCTCACACCTGTAATCTCAGAACTCAGGAGGCAGAGGCAGGAGGTTTGCTGTGAGTTCCAGGCTGAGCTCAGGGCCAGTTGAACTACAAAGTGAGACCCTGTCTCAAAAAAAAGGTCCAACTCATATCAATTCATTTGATTTAAGTCTGTTATTTTCAGCAGTCTCTTTTTGGTATCTTTTGCCTTACAGATTCTAGGAGTTGATATAGTTTAACAACAAACAGAAGCACAAAATCAGATGAAGACAAGACAGGTGTGCATGTGCATGTGCGTGTGCGTGTGCGTGTGTGTGTGTGTGTGTGTGTGTGTGTATGTGTGTGTGTTATTCCACCCAAATATCTTTTGTTTGTAACAATTTTAATTGACTGAAGGCAACATCATCTTGGAATTAATTTCTATTGAAATCTTTGTAGTGCAGATCAAAAGTTATGTTTGTCCCAGAACTTGAAAAATATGAGGAAACACTGTCACAGGAAGAGTTGTGCACAGGTAACAATTCTGAGAACACGGGAAGGAGACAGATGGGAATTAGTAGTCAGATACTCTGAGTTTGTTTGCAAAGCCTCCCAGGAGGCCCACAATGTTACTTGTCAGACCGTCTCCTACTGTGAGACACTAAAGTCTGTCCTTGAGGAGAGGGGGGCCTGGGCTACAACTCCTTTTCATCTTCTGCCATGGCTGGGGTTCACTTTCTTCTTTCTCATTTCAACCATTTGTAGCTTTGACTATTGGATCTTTGACTGAAGCATTTTCTGTAAGATGCTGAGCTGCTGACCATGAGCTTCCAGGAGTTTTCTGAACGGGAGGAGAAGGGAGAACTAGAAGTAATGACAGAGGTAGGCAAAGGTCGTGGTGATTTTTGTGTAGGTAGTCATCTTTTTCTTATAGTTAATGTTTTGTTTCAAATGTCTCCCTCCTTTCCAAAGCCATACAGACATTTTCCTATATTCTTTCCTAAAAGTTTTAAAAATTGGTCTTTTATATTTATAGTGGTGGTGAGGACATTCCACACCCTTTTATTCTCAATCTCTGATGAGCTTCAGTGTTTCCTCACGTAACAGTCTCTCAGTTTTATTTTCTTCTTCTCTGCCATTATTCAGCTTTTTCAGATTAAGAAGTTTCTCTCTAGTCCCAATCTATTAAGAAGCGCAAGGACCTGAGTTCAATCCCTGGTACTGCAGAAAACAAAACCAAAACAAAACAAGAGATGAAACTCAAATTTTTCACTGCATTAAATGTGGTTTTGTTGTTGTTGTTGTTGTTGTTTGTTTTTTGTACTGGGGATCGAACTCACTACCTCATGCTTGCCAGGCAGGCTCTGTGTCATTGAGCTATATCCCCTGCCCTGCACTAAAATGATTTTATAATTCCTCCTCATAAATGTGATCCAAAAGAGATTTTTTAAATTGAAATCTTTATTGGCACATTACATATACACATCATGATTGCACTCAACAATGAGAATTTGTACCAGTATATGGCACAACTTAATTCTCATTTTTTCCCATAGCCCTACCCACCCTACCACCCCCACCCCCTATATACATAAACGTTGTTCCCTCTCTGTTTTGTTATAATCTCATTATTTTTCCCCTTCACCCTATTTCACTTTGAGCATTTTCTATTTCACAATATATAACATACAATTCTAGAACTCATTTACATCTTTATTTTCTCACACCAGACAAAAGATGTGATATTTACCTGTGTCCTATTTATTTCACTTATGAGGATATCCTCAAGATACGTCCATTTAAGTATAAGTGATTGAAACTTATCATTTTTTATGGCAGAATAATACTCTGTTCTGTAGAAGAACCACAGCTTTTTTATCCAGTCTCCAGTTGATGGACATTTGGGTTGTTTCCAAGATTTAACAATCACAAACTGAGCTGCTATAAACACGGGTGCACATATGTCACTGTGCTATGAGTCTTTCAGTTCTTTTGTGTATATACCCAGCAGAGTGATGGCTGGGTCAAATGAGACATCCAATCCTAGCTTTTTGAGAAATCTCCAAACTGATCTCCACAGGGGTTGTATGAGTCTACAGTCCCACCAACAGTGGAGAAGTGTTCCTTCTCCACAGCCTTGCCAATATTTGTTGCTGGCTAATTCTGAGATAACAGCCATTCTTCGTGGAATGAGATGAAATCTCAGTGTTGTTTTCATCTGCATCTCTCGAATGACTAATGATGTTGAGCATTTCTTCATATACTTCTTAGCTGCTCTTATTTCTCCTGCTGAAAAGTGTCTGTTCATTTCAGATGCCCATTTTTGAATTGGGTGTTTAAATTTGAGTGATCTGAAAATTTTAAGCTCTTTATATATTCTAGATCGTAACCCATTGTCTGAGGAACAGCTGATAAAGATATTTTTCCCCACATTGTTGGTTGCCTTTTCGCTCTGTTTGTGGTTTCCTTTGCTGTGCAGAAGCTTTTTAAAAGAATGAGGTCCCATTTGCTGATTTCTTCAGCCATTTCCTGTGTTATAGAGATTTTGTTCAAGAAGTCTTTCTCTAAGCCAATGTCTTCAAGAGTTTTACCTAACCTGTTTTGTAGCAGGTTTAGAGTGTCTGTTTTAATATTTAGGTCTCTTATCCACTTTGACTTTAGCTTGGTACACGGTGAAAGAGCTAGGTCTAGCTTTAGTCTTTGGCAACTTAAAGCCAAGTTTTTCCAGCACCATTTGTTAAAGAAGCTATCTTACCTCCATTGAGGATTTTTGGCTCCTTTGTCAAAGATGAGGTGGCTTAGTGTACCTGGAGTAGTTTCTGGATCTTCTAGTCTACTCTGTTGATCCTCAGTTCTGTTACTTTGCCAGTACCATGCAAGCCTTTTTTTTTTATTTTGAGACAGGGTCTTGCTTTGTAGTTCAGGCTGGTTCTGAGCTCAGCCTCAAACTCACATCACAGCAATCCTCTTACCTCTGCCTCGAGTGCTGAGATTACAGGTGTGAACCACCACGCCCGGCACTGTGGTATACGGTACTGATTATTGCTCGGGTGAATCTCCACTCCCAGTATTGTATATGGTTACCAGGGATCGAACCCGAGCCTTTGCGCTTGCAAGACAGGCTCCAGAACCACTGAGCTATGTACCCGCCTCCCTGTACTATTATTGTATTGGAGTTTATCTGGTTTTTCATGTCCATTAATGTTCATTTTATATAGTTGGGTGCATTAGAATTCGGTGCATAAATATTTAAGATTGTTGTTTCTTTCTCTTAGATTTTTCCCTGTACTAAGAGATAGTGCCCATCTTTATCTCTCTTGATCAGTTTTGGCTTGAAGTCTTTATTCTGTCAGCAAGAAAGATTGCCATTCCTGCCTTTTTGTTGTTTCCTGTTGCATAGAGTATTGTTTTCCATCCCTTTACTTTCAGTCCATGGGTTTCTTTCTGAATTAGGTGTGTTTCTTGTATGCAGCAGATTGTAGGATCTTGCTTCTTGATCTATTCTGAAAGTCTGTATCACTTAATTGTTGCACTGAGTCCATTGACATTAATAGTTATGACTGATATAGGAAAATTTAGTGCTGCCGTGTTTTCCTGTTCTTGGCTGTGTTATTCTACTTTTGCCCTTTCCCCATCAGTTTCTTGTTTGGTCCCATGGGTTGACTCGGTTAGGTCTCATGGATTTGTAACTTTCCTTATTTTTCTCCAAGATATTCTTTAGAATGTTTTGGAGCACAGGTTTCATGTTTGTGAAGTTTTTCAGGTGTTCTGAAATTTGGTCTTCTGCTATATTCATTCTATTGTGTAAACTCTCACTTTCTGTCTTAATTTTCTGGACCTTTGCTTGTAGGTGTTTAAAAGGTTCAATTGCTTTTGCTATCTTTGATTCTATCAACTCCATGATTTCCTCTTTAGCTTTATTAATCATTGTGTTGACTGTGTCCATTATCCCTGCTTTCATCTCAGAGATCAGTTCTGATTACCATTTTACTAGATCTGCTTTGGTTACCATTTCCAAGGACCCTGGAGGCTGGCCTTCAAACTTCTCTATTTCCCTTCCCCCTGTGTTACCTTGAGGTGAGGATCTTTGTATCTGAGACTTTGAATGTTTCCTCATCTCTAAGTTTTTGTTGTTGCTGTTGTTTTTGGTTTTGTCTCTGCCTTCTTGTCTGGCGATGTTTGTTGCAAGTCTCTTTCCTCCTAATATGTAAGACCCTTAAAATATCAGTGTTTCCTGGGTTGTTCTTTACAGTCTGTATTGGGACCTAAAACAAAACAAAACAGAACAAAAAAGCCAGCCTAGTTCTGGCACACCATATGGGGCACTCAAACAATACAATCAGAATACCTTCTCCTGTCTGCTTAGAGGCAGGAAAGCTCTGGCTCCTGCACTGTTGCAATGGCGCTGCCTGACATTCCAATAGGCCTGCCTGTTCACCAATACCAAGTCCCTGAGTCCACTTGTGCAGTTGGCCTGTAGGCCAGTAGGCTGCGGCCCCTGTGCAGCTGCAATGGTACTGGCTGACCTTCCAACAGACCCACCTACTCACCAATACAGAGTCCCTGGATGTGCTTGTGCAGTTGATGTGGAGAAAGGCAGGCTCTGGCTCTGCTTGGCTCAAGGCATTGGCTTCTGCTTCCCTGGCTCTTCCCGCTGTTATATTCAGTCCCTGGGCGCTCTTCCCATGTGGTCCTGGAGGCCAGCAGGCTCCCACCCTACCATGACTGCAATGGTGCAGGCCATCGCCTTCATGGCTCTCATCACTGTTATACACAGTCCCTGGGCACTCTTCTGGTGTGCTCTGACCTCAACGCGACTACAATGACACAGGTCCAGAGATTGTTCTTCTAATTGAAATTAACCTTGCATTCTTGGGATAACCCTAACTTAGCCAAGGTATTTTTTTTTATATTGCTAGATTCAGTTCAGTAGCATTTGTTTAGAATTTTCATATTTATGATTATGAGAATTTTTCTTTTTCTTTTTCCTTCTTTTTTTTTTTTTTTTTAGATATGGTCTCCCTTTGTAGTTCAGGCTGGCCCTGAGCTCAGCCTCAAATTTACATCACAGCAATCCTCCTGCCTCTGCCTTCTGAGTGCTGGGATTACAAGTGTGAGCCACCATACCCAGCACTGTGGTATGTGGTACTGATTGCTGCTGGGGTGAGTCTCCATGCCCAGTATTGTATGTGGTTGCCGGGTGATTGAACCCAGGTCCTTGCACTTGCAAGACAGGCACCAGAACCACTGAACTAACTCCCTGGCCCTCTTTTTCTTTTTTAAAAAATATCCATTCATCTGTTTTGCCAGTGAGTTTGGATGGTCTCAGTAAATGGGTAGAGCAGAGTTTCTATTGGGAGAAGGGTTTGAGAAAGTCAAGCCGTATTTTCTCAGTGAGTTATGGATAGAAGTCCTTTATGAAGTTATATGGGCCTGGAGTCTCAATTTTAGGAAGATCTTAACCTACTAATTCAACTTATTTCAAGTTAGAGTACATTTCAGTTTTTCTATTTTGCAGTTAATTTTGGCAGGTTATATTTTTCTAGAAACTGGTCTAGAAAGAAAATATGAATTTTTATTATATTAGCTAATGATATTTAATACTGTTTACTAATTGACAATAGTATCTATAGTGATATTTCCTTTATAATTTCATATATGTATATGTATATATATTTCTTTTTAGTTTTAGGAGACAGGGTCTCTCTTTGTAGTTTAAGTTGGTCCTAAACTCAGCCTCAAACTCACAGCAATCCTCCTGTCTCTGCCTCCTGAGTGCTAAGATTGCAGGTGTGAGCCACCATGCTTGGCATTGTTGTATGTGGTTACTAGGGATCCAACCCAGGCCCTTGCACTTGCAAGGCAGGCTCTGGAAGTACTGAGCTAAATCCCAGCCCATTTCTTATATTTTTAAATGCATTTTATCTTGATCAATTTTGCCAGGTGTTGTTAATTTAAGCAAACTTTACAGAGAACCAACTTTAGTTTTCCTGTTTCTCCCTTTTGGATATTTGTTGTCCTTTCTCTTCCTGTGTCACATTTAATGATTACTTCTTTCTGCTATTTTTGGTTGTATTTGACTATTCTTTTTTTTTTTTTTTTTTAGTGTCTTTAAGAGAGCTTTTAGTTTATTAACTTTTAGGATTTCTTCCTTTCTAATATATGTATTAAAGACTCTAAAAATCCTTCTGTAACTATAATACTTTGGTTTTAGTTAACTATATAGATTTTTTTCAATATGTAATAATTCCATACCTTTCTTTTGAAATGATTTATAACTTGTATTGAAGTATCTTCTTCAATTTAAGTTGTCTTTTTTATTGTTTTCTAGCTGAATTGCAATGTGATCAGAGATTATTAATTGTATCTTCAAAATATATTGACAATTATTTTCTAGTTCAATGTATGGTCGATTTTTATAAATATTTAGAGTCTTTTTAAAAGAATATATTTTCTGTAGTTATTGAGTGAATTGTTTCTATGTAGCCCATTCTGTGACCTTTGTTAATCATGTCCAGATTATCTGTTGTCACTGAGGCACAATACCTAACACCCGCAAATTAAAAGAAGGGTCTTTTTTGACATAGAATTTGTACAGGTTTCAGTCTATAGTCTGCTGGCTTCGAGGCAGAATGGCACAGCAGAAGGGCCTGGCAGAGGAGAGACAGTCCATGACATGGCATACAGGAAGCAGGAAGGATCAAGAGAGGAGGGCTACACATCCTTTCAGGCCACACCCCCATTGACCCACCTCCTCCAACCAGGCTTCACCTCCCAAATGACGTCTATAAACTCATCAGTGGATCACTCCAGTACCACATGCCTGATCCAGTTATCCCTAAAACCCCACCTAGGAGCACATGAGGATTTAGGGGAACATTTAGATATAAACCATAACATCTGTGTTCTGAGGGACGTTTTTCTCCCAGTTTTTCACTCATTACTGAAAGTGATGTGTTGAAACCCATCCCCTGTAATTGTAGATTTTTATATTTCTTCTTTAAAGTCTCTCTTGAAGTCCTTTATTATAAGTGAAATCTTGATATTTCTAATACCTTTTGATATGAAATGACTCCTTAGCAATAATACTTTAGCTTTTCTTTCATTTGATATTAATATATTTCAATATATTTTTCAATATATTTTCAACTCCTGTATTTTTTTAGATATAGCTCATAAACAGTTGAAGTATTTTGTTCATTTGTAATCAGTATAATTATTCTTGATTGCTGGTAAGAATTCAATTATTTTTGTTCTTTCAGAGTAAAGTTTTCTTCTAGTTGTTTTAATATTTTATATTTCACTGTGAAAGGTACATTTAATTATTTAAAATACTGCTTGGAATCTACTGGCCTCTTAAATCTGTAGATTCAGGGAAAATCCCAGACACTATCTCTTGCTGTTTCTTTTTATATTAGGACATCTTTACAGTAACAATGAATACATTTTCTGTGAGTTGTTGGCACATGTATATGAGATATCACATCTTTACTTCCCAGCCTTTCTCCTCTTTCCTCCATTCACCTCTTAGTCCTCTTCCCATTTGCAAAAGATGTATCTCTATTTACTGTTGTCTCTCTTTTATTTTTTTAATTTATACTTTTGAGTTTCTCATATAAGTGAGACCATGCAATATTTAAGCTTGTGTATCTGATTTAGTTCCCTTAATGTCATGAGTTCAAGGTGCATCCATTTTCTTAAAAATTATTCAAATTTGTATTTCCCTATGAAAGAGTTGTACTGTACTCCATTGGGTCATAATACAACGTTTCTTTACTCATTGATTTATTGATGGACTGATAGGCTGCTTCTAAGATTTAGTTATTATGAATTGCCCTTCTATAAACAAAGGTGTGCGTGTATCACTGTAACTTATGTTTTAACTCTCAGAAAGATACCTAGTAAGAGAATTGCTGAGTTGAGTGGAATTTCTAATTTTAGTTTTCTTAGTAATCTCCACAGTGATGTCCACTGTGGCTGTACTAGTTCACATTCCCACCAGCAGTTCAGAGGGCTCCTTTTCCCTTGCAGCCTCACCAGGGCTTGTTACTATTTCATTTCTGGATGACAGCCATTCTTTCTGGAGGAAGACAGAATCTTGATATTATTTTAATTTGCATTTCTCTAATGTTTAACTTTTTCCTTACATTTATGGGCCATTTGTATTTCTTCTGAGAGGAATCTACTTCTGGGGCTGATTATTTGATTAAGTCTTTTATTTGGAAGGGACCTATTTTTGTCATTTATATATTCTTGTTAATCTTCTGTCCACACTGTAGCTGGCAAGTTTTTTTCTCCATCACATAGGTTGTCTCTTGGCTGTGACTAAGTTTTAAAATTTGATATAACCCCATTTGTTGATTCGTAGTGCTATTTCTTGTGCAATTGGGGTGCTATCTAGAAAGTCCTTGCTTAAGCTGATGGCTTCCAGAGTTTTATTTATTTTACTTCCAAGCAGATTGCGTGTTTCTGTTTTAACATTGAGGTCATTGAATCCTTTCAATTTTACTTTAGCATACGCTGAGAGATACAGCTTTAGCTTTTGTATGTGACAACCAGGTTTCTCAGCATCATTTGCAAAGAAGCTATCTTTTTTCCAGCATGTTTTGGCTTCTTTGTCAAATATCATAGCTAATGTTTCTGGGTTTGTTTCTATACCCTTTGTTCCATTCCACTGATCCACATGTCTGTTTTGTGCTAGTACATACTGTTTCTTATCATGGTAAGTTAGTAATATAACTTGAAGTCCAAGGTTGTGATGCCTCCTGCTTTTCTGTTGTTGCCCAAGATTCCTTTTTCTATTCTGGGTCTCTTCTGATTCCATATGAATTTTGGGATTATACTCTAGTTTTGTGGAGAATGTTGTTGAGACTGCATTAAAACTATGCATCAGTTTTGGAAGTTTGGCTATTTTGACAATGTAGATTCTGCCTGTTCATGACTGTACAATGTCCTATTTTCTAATGTCCCCTTTGATCTCCTTTTTAATTACTGTGGTTTCTGTGGTAGAGGTCTTTCACTTCTTTGATTAAGCTGATTTCTAACTATTTAATTTTCCTTGATGTTATTGTAAATGATATTGCTTTCCTGACTTCTTCTGTGGTGGATTCTTTATTGTTGAATAGAAATGCTATGGATTTTTGTGTGTTTCTTTTATATCTTGCTATCTTGCTGGATTTGATTCTAAGAATTTTTTATTGTGGATTTTGGATCTTCTATGTAAAATATCATGCTATCTGTAAAGAATGATAATTTAACTTCTTTTCTTTTACATATCCAATTTATTTCTTTCTCTTGCCTAATAGTTCTAACTAATGTTTTCAGTACTATACTGAACAGAAATGGTAATACTACACCTCCTTGTCTTGTTCCTGATTTTTTTTCAGTACCAAGGATCTTAGTTGTTTCTGATTTTAAAGCATAGTCTTCTGGCCTTTCCTTATTTAATATAATATTGGCCATTTGTTTGTGATAAATAGGTTTCATTAGATGGTCGATTTAAAGTTCTGGTAGGTTTTCTTTTTCCTGCCTCAATTTCATGATCAATTATTGTATTGTTCATATTTTTCCTTCTTGGTTCATTTTTGGTCATTCATATATGTTTAGCAATCTGTCCATTTCTTCAAGGTTGTGAAATTTTTTGTAGTAAAATTTTTCACAGTAGCTATTAAAGATCTTCTGGATTTTGGTGGTGTCCACTGTGATTTCAAACACTGCCTCTGCTGCATTCTCCTTTTTATCTTGTGATTATGAAAATATTGTATTAGACATACTATCTCCTTTTACAATATATTTTCTACTTCATTCTTAGAATTTCATCTTTCAACTCATTCTTGATATTTTCTTCTCACTTATCTCCAGCTAATTAATTCTTTAGCAAGTAGTTTCCCTGCTTATAAATCTACCTATTAAATTTCTAATTCTATAATAGGTCAGTTCCAAATATTCTATTTTTTGTTTTCCACAACATGTTTTACTATTTCCTATGCTATGTAGATTTGTTTTTGTCTTTTTCCCCGCTGATCACAGTAACATACTTATTTTATCTTCTGAACCAAACAGTTATAATATTTGGAATCTTTGAGCATCTGACTTTATCTATTGATTATTGATTTTGCTACTTCTTGCTCAAGATGCTTTTTCTCTTTCTGTGCTGACTATATCAGTGCTAGTACTTGTACTTGAACTCTGTTAGCCAACTGGGGTGTTTTCAGCCAGGACCACTCTCTTCTAAATTCAAGCTGGAGGCAGGATATACCAGAATGACATAAGCCAGTGAGGGCTGGTATTTTAATACTTCTCTGATATGAGTGATTTTAGAAGATCGTTTCAAATAACCAAGTCTATCATTAGCAGAATTTTGAAATCCTCATCTTTTCCTACATAAAGAAAAAATTTTTTCTTGATTTATAACAAGTGTGGAGTTTGAAGGGCAGTCAAGATCGGTGGTCAGGATTTTGTAGATCTACTCTTTTCCTTTTCCTCTTCTCCCTCCTCCTCCTCCTTTCTCTGCCCCTCTCTGTCAGTCTGTCTCTCTTCCTTCCCTCTTTCCCTCTCTCTGTCCACCTTTTTTCTTTTTCTTTTTGTTGTTGATTTTTTAACTTACATAATGTTTCAGACATTTTGAAGAAATCTCTCCTTTCCCCAGTGGCTAGCTTATATGGAGAGAAAACCTGAATTTGCAGCCCTGTTGGGTCCGATTTGCAGATGCTGATGGATGGCAGGAGTCAGAGGAACATGCTGGACACGTCCCAGTCTCCCACACCCGGTATCCTGAGAAGGAAATGGTTAAGAGATCTCAGGAATTTTATGAACTTCTCAGCAAGAGACGATCAGTCAGGTTTATAAGCAACGAGCAAGTCCCAATGGAAGTCATTGAAAATGTCATCAAAACAGCAGGTGAATAATTGCACATTGGTCTTTGAGAATGTCAGCTGCCTTACTAAAATGACACTATTGGAATAACATTGAAATTCAAATATGATTGAAAGTGAAGGTGATACATTTATCTGTAAAGCCTCCTGTGCTATAGGTCTACTATGCTATAGGTGGTAATAAACTAGCAAAGTGGACCTGTGTGAATTTGCAAAATAACCAAACAAGACCGAGTTATTTTCAGTGTATATTAATATCTTTAAAGGGAAATGGGGTAAAAGTTACAGAAAAAGTAGAGTTATAAGAATAAATCTCCTGAGTGTTCCTTCTAATTATTATTCTTATCTAAAGCATATTTAAGTTCATTTGTATAAATTATTGTATGTTCTATTGTGTAACTTAAAAGGAAGTGAGTATGAAACATTTTGTTTCAGTTAAGAATATAGCTATATTAAACTGTTGAGTGTTTTAGTAAGCAACAGTTACTAAATTTCTTGTTTATCTATATCTGTATCTGTGTGAATATATGATGATAAGGTAAATTTTGCATAATTAATCAGAGAAATTATTGATTGACTATGTTTAGAAATATAAATATTTAGTGAACAAATAAAATGAACAAAGTTAAATGAAATCACTCTGTAGTTGTTCAGGTCTCCTGCTTGGCTTTTGACTTTTATTCCACAATCAACGATGACTTCTGCTGTTGGGAGTGTTGGGTGGCAACCAAGACTCATTGCCTCTGAAATACCCATTGTGGGTCACTGTGGCCCACTCTTGTGTACAGGGGCCAAGTCTGTGACCACGGGATGGCCCCCGCCCGGAACCTGGCGCCAGTCCCCCACTGGAAGCTCACACGGAGCTCAAGATCCTTCATGAAGGGGCCCCACATGGTTTCGCCCTGGGCCGCTGGAGCCGATCTGTGGGCTGAAGTTCCAGCACCATGGGAACAGCAAGGTGCACTGTCCTGCTGGATCCCCAAAAGACCCAGACCCTGCAGTGTCAGACTCAAAGCCTTGACAGAGACACTAAACAAAAGGCAATTTCGCTGCCTTTTGAAGAAAATATTAAAAATCATTTTATCATTGATATTGTGCCATCCCCACTAAACTTCACGAACGCCACTTGTCTTTTTTCAAGAATATCAAAACAGATGGCGTGTTGGTGAATCTGGGCTGTCACATCCCACTGAATTCCACTTAGAGTTATTTTCTCCCCTGCGAACTGAGAGGCAGGAATGAGTTCCCAAGGTTCAGAGACACCTAAAGTGAAACGGAAGGAAAAGGAGTAGGCAGTGCCCGACCAGGATCTGCTACAAGACACTTTGCTCCCCAGACTCTCAACTCCATTTTGAGCAAGGGTAAAGTGTTAGGTTTCCCCCCGAGTAAACAGTCTCACGCTGCCCTACGATTCAAAAGTCTGTCTGATTTTGATCTAATGGGTGATAGGAACGGCCCCGAGCGGGGCCCATACGGAGCCCTGGACCTTTGTGGTCGTGAAGGATCCGGATATGAAGCATCAGATCCGGGAGATCATTGAGGAGGAAGAGGAAATAAACTACATGAAAAGAATGGGCCCACGCTGGGTTACAGACCTGAAGAAACTGAGGTACTGAGGCGAAGGATTGGGATGTTTGCTTTGAATTCCTAGGAGGCAGTAACTGCAGTTTACTGGGCTGTTAAATGCTGTTTTCTACTTGATTAACATGTATTTATTGTGCATAATAATGTGGTTTGGTGTGGCTTTTCAACACAGGCCCTGATCAAATTTCATCCAGTTTTTAAGTGCCAAAAATTAGATTCTATTTCTGGAAGAAATTATGAAAATTAAGTCAAGCCTCAGCCCTGACTTAATTTATGACTTCTGACCCAGATAATAACTTCTTCAGTAAAACTCTGAAGAACTGCTTCAGTTTTCACCCACTTGGAACAGAGGATTGAAATACTTTTCAAATTCTTGATGAAGCAGATCATATTTTGCTAAGGTGATCAGCTCTGGCAAACGGTTTTACCAAGCAGTTTGAGGACAAGTTAATCCAAGTAAATCTTTTGGGCATTAGTAACTATGGGCTCCAAGAAAGAAGCAGAGTGGATTTCATGTAAGCACAGGGCTGTGGGAGTGGATGTTGGCCGTCCCTTCTCAGGAGTCCATCGGGCCGGATATTCGCAACATGAAGGTGCCTGGTGCCCCGTCTCTACTTCAGGCCTTACCCGGCCAGTGTGGCCCTGCCACCCAACATCCCACAGTGCGAGTGGCCTGAGAAAGGATGACAGATCTCAGTCTTCAGGTCCAAAGGGACTTCTCCCCAGGAGGTCGAGCCAGAGGAGGACAGGGAGGTCTCTCGGCTCTGCTTCTGTTTCACTCAGTGTCCCCAGAAGACACTTTGCTTTTAAGACACTTACCAGAAGTAGCAGCTATGGATTTATAACTTATTATTGTACCCTGGAGGAAGTATAGGGTATTGATGAGGAATATAAATCTGTATATTTATGAGAAGAAACAGGATAAGTAGATACCAACTTGGGTTTTCCATACTTAGAAGTTGAACTCTTGGTGTGTACACAACCTACAAAACACTACTACAAAAGGGTACTTCTTTGTACTACCCTTGCTTGAGGTAGAGTGAATTGCTGTCTCTTCTGGGTACGCTGTGTACTTCATACCCTTTCGGTATATCTAAAATAGCCACTGCCATGCAGCATTTTAATTATTGGTTTACTTTTCTTCAGATGTTATAAGCTGTTTGTGAGAAATCTAAACTTTAAAAATCCAATTAAGTTAAGGACTTTCTCAACTAACAATATGTACACACACACACACACACACACACACACACACACACACTGATTGTGGGGTCTGACCTGGGTTTAAAAAGCTGCACCCTCTATCTATCACCCAGCACCATTCTGATACAAACAGGTAACTGAACGCATACTCGTTCTGTTGAATAACAAATGAGCACGTGCCTGTTGTCCTGTGTCAGTCGATTCTGACGTCCACAGCTGTTATTAACTCCCAGCACAGAACGTGGAGCCGATTACCTTACAGCTTGTCTCCTCTGGCTCCAGGGAAGGAGCGCTCGCCCCGCCAGAAGGCACCAATTGTCCTTTGAATAGTGCCGTGTGCTGCCGTCTTTTTAAAAGCTCTAATGTGATATTATCTGAATTTGTATAAAATTTAACAAATCAAAACTATTCCAATGTTTGCTTATGCAAAGTAAATGACACAAAGATATTTTCAATGATTGGCCTGCCTTAGCACATAAACTGCATAATCTTAGTCTAGCACTTTAAAATTCACATTACCTACTATTTCTATATTTTGCATGCTTTTAAAAAATTACTTTTAATAATGTGAAAATATGAATTTAAATCATGAAAATATCAATGTAGAATTCAAGTACCTCTGACAGAACCCACTTTGGGACAAACATAGCTGTCTCTTGGCCACATTCTGCTCCACTGGGGCAACAGGGCTGGGAGCAAATGTGGAGGGCTGCTGCCTCAGTCCATGAGGGCACCACTGTGTGTGCTATCGAGGGTCGAGCATGCTAGGGGTCAACTGAGAGGAAAAAGAAGTGAATTAAAAGAAGCTCCTTTATATTGTTATCTCCATGATTCAAGACCTCGGAGCCAGGTTTGGTGGCCCATGGCTGTAATGCAAGTACCTTAGGAGGATGAAGCAGAAGGATTACAAATGTGAGCCTAACTGGGCCGACTTACCGACTCAGTGAGACCCTGCCTCAAAAAATGAGAAAGGGCTGGATGTGTAGTTCAGTACGAAGACCCTGAGTTCAATCCCCAAGATGACAATCGATCAACTGATACCTGATGTTTGTGTTAGTAAAAGTCACTATGTCTTTTAACTTATTTCACCCCACGAGGTCCATATGAGGTGGGTGCACAGTGGTGCATCTTCCACACGAGAAACTGTGCTTTAAGAGGTTATGTATCTTACCCAGTGGCGGAGTCCAGCTCCAGAGTTGACCCCTGAAGCCATCAGTGTTCCCCTTCTTTAGGGAGCAAAAGGAATCAATAACAGTCAGATGGGCCGAACCTTGCTGGAGTATGATAAAGTGGCTTTGAGAGTGAAACATGGATCTTTTAATAGTGTAATAACCAACAAACAATGCACAAGTGAGTGACTGCTTTAAAAACTAACTAGGCTAAAAATGAAATGAACAGTTCCCATCTCTTGCTAATTTAGGACACAACATGTCCTAAGGAACAGAACACATGACTACACTGAGTTATTTTTGCCCTCTGAATCTGTCCCAGAGTGAAACTACTGCCAAAATGTATGTGGCACAGTAACGAAATGAAGAAAGAGATGTTCGGAACTGGAAAACAAACATTTCAGTTCCGTGTTTACACGTCCATGCATGGCGTCCCGCTCCCTCACACAGTCGCTTCTTTTCCCCGTGGCTGGACTGACAGCTTTCACAGACGACCCTCAGCGCTGCGCTCTTCCCCCGTCTGCTCCTGTGCGGACTCCGATTCTGCGGCTCCAGTCCTGCACCTCTCCTTGTCCTCCCGAGTGTGGCGTTTTCTTGCCCGTCCTCCTGCCTGGACCATTGCCATGGTCTGCCAGGTTTTCCCTTCTCTTGTAAGACTGGGGGTTTTTTTGTTTTGTTTTGTTGTGGTTGTTTTAATTTTTTAAATTTTAGGCTGGCCTAAAGTCAGCCTCGAACTCACAGCAATCCTCCTGCTTCTGCCTTCCGAGTGCTGGAATTACAAGTGTGAGCCACCACACCCGGCACTGTTGCATAGGGTGACCGGAGATGGAACCCGGGCCCTTATGCTTGCAAGGCAGGTGCCTGAACTACTGAGCTAAATCCCTGGTCCTGGGATGACTTTATACTTTGTATTCCAAACTGCCCTGGGGCCAGCAATTGGTTTCCATTTCATTAGTAACACTTGCCAGGCTTCCTTTTGTAAACATTGGCTTGGTGCTCTTTGGATTATAGAGTGCGTCTTTGTGTCTTTCGCAATTTACAACTGAATGTTTACTGAATTCACTGATTTGGATTTTTTAGAAAAGATGAATAAGATAACCCCCCAACTACCTTTTTTCAATATAAACATAAAGGACAAGTTAGTACGTTTTCATTTTTATGGTAAATAAGCTAGGGTAGTAAAAGAAAACAAAACCATTGAGCAAATATCCTCCGGAATCTCACCCCTCCCTAGGACCAATTGGATTAAAGAATACTTGGACACCGCCCCCGTTTTGATTCTCATTTTCAAACAAGTGTACGGTTTGGCTGCGAATGGCAAGAAAAAGATCCACTACTACCATGAGATCAGCGTCTCCATTGCTTGCGGCATCCTGCTGGCGGCGCTGCAGGTACGTTGCCTCCCGCAGCCCCAAGCGAGCCTGGGGAGACGTGGAGGCCCCGGTAGGCTTCACGGAAAACAGCTGAGTCTCCCGCGCAGGTCACTCGGAAACGTTCATCTAAAGTTGAATTCCTAAGAAAGGTAACTGCCCTGGGGACTGACCCTGAAACCCAGAGTGGCCAGATGGTTCAGCGAGCTGACGTCTCCCTGTAAACTCAGCCGAAACTCATTTCAGGATCAGAAAAAAACGGTTGCCGCTTTAGCTGCCGTGTGTAAGAACATGTAGTTTCAGGGTCTTGGCAGATGCGGATGCAGAACCGTAATCTCTGGGAAGCCTCTGCCCCAGTACAGTACCGTGGAGTGTGCTGCCCTCTAGTGTCCTTTCGGCGTAGCTCTGAGAGTGAGTCTGTCCCTGAGGACCTCCGGAAAGCCCCACCTGAAGTCTGCCAGGCAAGGCGCCCAGGAGCGTTCCCAACCTTCCTGCTCCGGGGGTGGGGTGCAGCGTGGTGGCATCTGCCTAGGAGGTCATTGAGGTATTTCCTATATCCTCAGGGTCCCCTTTGGGCACAAGGTGCGCTCTGTCTGGACCTGGTGCCTTCACCAGGAGTGATTCATTTCTTCTACACTGGTTCTTTAGTCTCAGACATTCTCTGTGCTTGCTGTCATTTGGAATAAAATACAGAAATCTTTGTTAATACATTTAGTATCAAGACCTACTTTTCTTTCTTTTTTCTTTTTTTTTGAGACAGGGTCCTCTTTTGTACTCCAGGCTAGCCCTGAGCTCAGCCTTGAACTCACAGCAATCCGCCTGCCTTTGTGGCACTGTGGTATGTGGTTCTGGTTTCTGGGGGCACCCGGCATTGTTGTACGTGGTTACTGGGGACCCAACCAGGGTCTTGGTGCTTGCAAGGCAGGTGCCGGAACCACTGAGCTAAACCCCTGGCCCACAGCCTACAGTTTTAAAGTTAGGACTGTAATGATATTTTAATGTTTATAACAACTGTAAAGTGACATAAGAAGCCATGAGTCTTATTGGTGACAAACCATAGACACTGTTAACACTACGGTGATTTATTGTCTCCGTTTACAATTGTAGAAGATGTTAAGTTTCAGTCGGAAGTGAGTGAATATAAAGCTGTATTTATGTTTTCAAGTTTACAGTCTTGCTGAAGTCAATCCTTGGCCCTTTGGGGATCTGAGGACCCAAGGTTTAAAAAGTAAACTTGACCTATGATAAGACCAAAGTACTCACATCAAGAGAAAACAAAATATAAAATAATAGGACAAACCAGACATAGTGGCAAACAGGGTGATTTAATATGTTCTGTAGAATCTCAAAAGATATACAAATTTTAGTATGGAATAAAAGCTACATTTTAAAAGATAACCAATATATGAAGTGACACCAAGTTAAATACTTTCTCATGGAAAAGGGTCAGATTGAGCCATTCTAAACTTAACTAGGTTAAGATATGATAAAGGAAGAAAAGTCCTGTAATGAGGTAAAGACCATGCCACCTCAGGAGGAGAGAGGAAGTCAATAGGTTATTCCAGGGTGTGTATCCTTGAAAAGAGCCCCTCCAGCAACATAAACCTGTGATGAATTGAGTATGCAGTGATGTACCACAGAGACCATGATAAGTCACTCCAGCGCCTTAGACATTGATGGCTCAAGTGTTAATATTACAGATGTTGATAACAAACCATAGTCAGACAACTGGAGTTCAGGAAAAGACAGTTAGTAGTAAAACTGTAGTACATTAGGGGTGGGATCTTTGGCTGCCCGCCATTACCCCTTAGATCATATTCCAGATATAACCTGATCTCTAGAATAAAAGGAGCTCCAAATTGTTTTATTTCCTTTGCTGTAGTTGAATTCCTTTGACTTTTCTTAATAAAGTAACTTCCTATTTCTTAAGCATCACTGAAAAAACCGAGGGAAATTATGGGAACTGTAGGCAGGTGTCAAAAGGATGAGAAGGTCCCCAGGCTGACGGCAGAGCAGGAATTTGCCTCTAATTTTAAAATGCACTTTCTCCCTCTTCCCTGTTAGAATGCAGGGCTGGTGACGGTCACCACCACCCCCCTCAACTGCGGGCCTCGTCTGCGGGCGCTCCTGGGCCGCCCTCCACATGAGAAGCTGCTGATGCTGCTCCCCGTGGGCTACCCCAGCGCAGAGGCCACGGTGCCTGACCTCACACGAAAGACTCTGGACCAGATCATGGTGACAGTGTAGGCAGAGCCTGTCCTGGAGACGGCAGATGGCACTGGGGTGACACGTGTTGTACTGGCTGCCCTTTGTCAGTGCAAGCCCACCTGCGCCACGGTTCACGGGCCACCTTATCACTTTGTGCAACGAGTGATTCCCTTCATCGTAGGGAATTTATACCTGTACATCATACATCTTTCTTTTTTCTCCACTTCCCTTCCTTCCCTTCAACCCTTCTTCCTCTCCACCTTTCAAAAGCTTTGTTTCCATTTTTCTTTTCTTTCTTCCTTATCTCCGCCCTCGCCCTTCTTTCTCTCCTCACTTTTATGGTTTTTTCCCATTTCCCAATGTTTGTTATATTTTTTGACCCTTCCTTACACTTTCAGTTTCTCACTCTAGAGAAACAATGTAATATTTAAACGTGTGTGTCCGACTTATTTCACTTAAGAGCATGGTCTCAAGGTGCATCCATTTATTAGGAATGTCTTAAGCTGATCCTTCTTTATGGCAGAGTAATATGCTGTTGTATTTAAGGTTTTTTAAATCTATTCATCCTGTTGATGGGCATTTGGGCTCTTTCCAAGATTTAGCCACAATAAGCTGTGCTGCTATAAACGTGGCTGTGCATATATCGCTGTGATGCGATATTTTTAATTCTTTGGGGAAGATATGAACAAGGGGAATAGCTGAAATCTCTAGTTTTAGTTTTTTGAGGAATCGCCACACTGATTTCCACAGTGCTTGCACCAGTCTACATTCACACCAGCAGGAAAACAGTCTCATTCCCCATAGCCTCACCAGCATTTGTTACTGGTTGATTTCTTGATAGCAGCCATTTTTTGTGAAGTAGGATCGAATCTCAATGTTTTAATTTACATCTCATTATTATTTTTAAGTTGTTTTGAGACAGGGTCTCAGATTGTAGTTCAGACTGACCCTGAACTCACTATGTAGCACAGGCGAGCTTCAAACTCACAGCAATCCTCCTGCCTCTGCCTCCCGAGTGCTAGGATTGCAGGCATGAACCACTACACCTGGCTTTGTGATATGTGGTACCAGCGATGGAACTCAGGATGTTGTGCTTGCCAGGCAGATGCCAGAACCACCGAGCTAAATCCCTGGTCTGTGTCTCTTGAATAACCAGTGATGCTGAACATTTTTTCATGTATTTATTTGCCATTTCTACTTCTTCATCTATTCATTTCAGATGCCCCTTTTTAGATGGGTCTTTAAATTGGGGGGATCTGATTTTGGAGGGTTCTTTATATGTTCTAGATATTAGTCTTTTATCTGAGGAAAACTGGCTGTTGGTTGCCTCTTAACTCTGTTGGTAGTTTCTTTTGCTGTCCAAAAGCTTTTTAATTAGATGAGAATTCAGTTGTGGATTCTTTTGATATTTCCTGTGATATCAGAATTTTGGTCATATATTCTTAGCATACACCAATCTCTTCAAGAGTTCTACCTATTATATTCTCCAGCAGGTTTAGTGTTTCTGTTTTTGTATTTAGATCTTTGGTCCATTTCAATTTTGGTTTAGTGCATGGTGAGAGACATGGGGCTAGCTTTACCCTGGGGCACATGGAAAGCTAGTTTTTCCAGCACCATTCACTGAGAAGGCTATCTTCCTTCCAGTGAAGATGTTTGGCTCTTTTGTCAAAGATAAGGTAGACACTCACACTCCGGGGAGTGTCCTGGGCTCTTCTCTCTCTTCTAATCAACTACTGATTCTCAGGTCTTTTGTTTTTTGGCTAGTATTACATTGTTTTTATCATGGTAGCTCTGGGATTGTGATGCCCCTGCGCTATCTTTTTTGCTCAGAATTGCTTTTGCTATTTAGGGCTTTTCGGATTTCAAATGAATTTCAGGATTGTTTTCTCTAATTTTGTGAGAGATGCTGTTGGTATTTTGACTGGATTGCATTAAATCTGTATAACAATTTGGAAGTATGGGAGTTTTCACTATATTGCTTCTTCCTACCCAAGATTAAGGGATATCTTTTCATTTTCTGATGTCTTCTTCCATCTTCCTTTCAGAGTACTGAAGTTTTCAATGTAAAGCTTTTTCCTTCTTTCATTGATTGATTTCTAGGTATCTCGTTTTTGGTGATGCTTTTGTGAAAGGTATTGTTTCCCTAATTTCTCTCTCAGTGAGCTTATTACTTTGTACAGGAATGCTACTTATTTTTGAGTAATGAGTTTTATCCAACTACACCACTGAATTTAGTTATTAGTCTTTGGGTGGAGTTTTTGGGATCTTCTATGTAGAGTTTTATGTCATCTACAAATAATGATAATTCAACTTCTTCCTTTTCTATACTTATTATTTTATTTCTTCTCTTGTCTAATTGGTCTAACTAGTGTATCCAGAACTATACTAAGAGTGGTGATTATAGACATCTTAGTCTTGTTCCTGATTTTAGAGTGAGGGCTTTCAGGTTTTTTCCACTTAGTGTGATGTTGATCGTTGGTTTGTCGTATTAAAGACCATTCCAATTTTCTGTAGGGTTTTTTTTTTTAATCATGAATGAACTTTGTCTAATGCTTTTTCTGTATCTGTTGAGATGATCACATATTTTTGTTATTGGTTCTGTTAATATGATATATTACATTTATGGGCTGTTTTATGTAAGAAAATACTCCAAGTTCCAAATATCTAAATAATAAACATGTTTTGGTGTTATTCATCACATAGGGAAATTGAAGTTGGGCTTACACATTTAAAATTTTTTCGTATGTCTAGAAACTGTTTGAGCTCTGGCAGTTCTTGAGTGATGCTTTAGTCTTCCCTACTAAGGAAGGCTGGGATGCCAAGACTCGCTCCCTGTGTAATGCTTCCCCTCCTCAGAGGGGAAAGTAGGGCGTGGGGGAGAGAGACCCTGGCTCCCGGCTGGGTGAGCAAGTGTAGGACCCGAGAGAAGGGGAGGTCAAGGCTGCTGTGTGAGTTGAGGATCCTCACACAGGACCCCGCAGAGCTCCAGTCACTTTTAGATCTTTGCACTCAGAATATGGCCCTGATTTTCCCTAGATGCTGAACAAAACCACAGAAGCGCATCGTTGGAAAGGGCCAGAGGCCAGACTTACTTTGGAGATGGAATCCATGGTGAGTCTGGACAGAGGCAGCCAAGCAGACAGAGCCAGGCTTCTCTCCCGGTACCACTGCTGGTCTTGCACCAGCATCTTCATCATTTCTTCCGGGAGCTTGTAAGAGTCAGACTTTCAGCCCTCCTCAGATCTCCGGGTCAGAACCTGCGCTTTAACAAGGTCCGCATGTATTCCACACACACGACAAAAACTGAGAAGCTCTGGTCCTAATA
Organism: Petromus typicus; assembly: GCA_004026965.1. Lineage (NCBI taxonomy): Eukaryota > Metazoa > Chordata > Mammalia > Rodentia > Petromuridae > Petromus > Petromus typicus. Next base: position 32,397 of record PVIR01008291.1, read on the forward strand.
ACCAGAAATGTAACCATTGTCAACCATGGAAACCTTGATTGCCTTTAGTTTAGGAGAGAACCAATAGGTGCACCAGACAGCTGGAAACTTCCAGTATGTATTTGGTGTCGGGTGGTCCTGTACTGATGTGTGTGAAGCAGGTTGAAAGACTTAGGGACGAAATATCTTCTCTACAATTTACTTCAAAGAAGGTGCGTGCAGGGTTGTGTTTGTGTTCCGGTGCATGGTGGGGGAGGAGCCACGTTTGAAATTTCCATCTGAGAAGTCCTGGGGAACAGTCATGATTTCTTCTTCTTAGCTGCTCTTTCTTGTGAAAGCAAAAACAACTTTGATAAGTGAAATTAGGGTGAAATGGTTATTGCCTATGCGCGAACCCCTCAAAAGAAAACCTCAGACTTACAGAGATGGGATTATTCATCTGAGAAAGATGACTTCCCAAGTGATTTCCCTAAAGATCGGGGGTTCTGAGGAGTGTTTATTTGTTTAACAGAGCCGCGGTCTCACCGGGCTGCTCAGGCTATCTTTAGTTTATTACGTGGCCCAAGCTGCTCTCGAAATTGTAGATTCTTGTGCCTCAGCCTTCTGAGTGCTGGGATTACAGGTGTGCGCCACTTCCCAGCTAATGGGCATTTAAATTGATATGATATTTTTAAAATATTTTATAAGTATCCTATAATATTTAGGAATATTTATATTCCCTGAATGAAATAAACAGTTATCAGTGGATATTTTGCCAAGCAACACCAGAAATAAAATTATTATTTTGCCACTCAAGAGAGTATTTCCTTATAATATATGTGAAATGAAAGCAGGGAAAATGTAACATTTTAAGTCTATACTTCAGGACAAAAGATAGGAGATCTAGAACAGAGGTTATTCCAGCCAGCTGCTGCGACACCCAGTCTCCCCTCACGCTAAACTAAACCAAACAGTGGAGCACATGAGCTGAGGCCTCGGGTCTGTGCTCCGCCTGGGCAGCCTCAGCTGACACGGAGAAGGGCCAGGGCAGGCGTGAAGGAGCCTGCCCAGTGCCAGCAGCAGAGATTGTTGAGTTAAATACAGTGGTTCTGATAGAATGAGAGGTGCCATAATCCTATCTGGGGGAATTCCTAAGAAGTCATAAGGAAGGGGAATGGTATATATTATTACCATGACTCAAGAGTCATAACTCAGAGTCAAATGTTCAGATTTAAATCCAGCACCATGAGGATATCTTTAGGGTATTCATGTTTGCAATGTCTGCAAAGCGCCACGTAAATCCAGAGTCCAGTGAAATAAGAGAGGGAGTTAGCTAATGCCAGGAGAGTTGCCACTCCCTCATATTCCAGTATAGAATCGGAATGAAGCTTCTAAACTTATGTCCCTGTGGACTAGACCTTCTTTTGCCATAGCAACCCCAGTTGAGGCTCCAGGCCCGAGTCCCCAGCCCTGGAATTCTAGCCACCTTCTGACCCTTAGCAACCTCAGTTCACCAGAGATTCCTGCCGTGTTGTGCTCATGGGTCGCCAACCTAGTAACACTGAGTCCCTGGAGGTAGGAAGTCAGTATGGAAATGTGTAGAATTAAATATAGAGATGACAGAATAAATCAGATCTATAATATTGACACTTTCATGTCAAATTTAGGAATAGTCTTATGGATATTTCTTACCTGAGTAATTTAAAGAGTTTATGATTCCAATTTGAGATGTGAAATTGATTTTAGGATAAATTTTGGTTGGAGGAGATAAGAAAATTTGACTTCATTCCTTAACAATAATAGAACATATCCACTGTATTTATAACTTTGTTAAGATGGAGTGGAAGTGTATGGGAAGGCTCGGCATGGTGCTAGGTACCTGTAATCCCATGTGGGAGAGTAAGGCAGAAAGATAGCCAGATTTAAGGCCATCCTGGGAAATACCCCATCTCAAAAAAATCACAACTAAAAAATAAATAAGAAAATGAGAAAATGAGAGTGGTTTGGGTTAATCAGTTGTAAATCTCCCATGTCAATTACTTGAAATGCTAAAACAAAAATATCAACTGTGGTAAAGGCATCTGAAATGCTTAAGAGATTTTTAATAATTAAAACTTGTAAATGAGAATGAAAATTTAAGGGAGTTTAGCTTATTCAACTTGAATTAACCAATAATTTATTAAATCTTCTCTTTCTAGGGGCTGGGGATTTAGCTCAGTGGTTCTGGCACCTGTCTTGCAAGCGCAAGGACCCAGGTTCCTTCATGCCTTCCCCAGACCTTCTCTGTGTCAGCTGAGGCTGCCCAGGCAGAGACAGACCCGAGGCCTCAGCTCATGTGCTCCACTGTTTGGTTTAGTTTAGCATGAAGGGAGACTGGGTGTCGCAGCAGCTGGCTGGAATAACCTCTGTTCTAGATCTCCTATCTTTTATCCTGAAGTATAGACTTAAAATGTTACGTTTTCACTGCTTTCATTTCACATATATTATAATCATACATATATTGTAACCACATACAATACTGGGCGTGGTGACTCATGTTCAGCAGCAGTCAGCACCACATACCACAGTGCCAGGCATAGTGGCTCATGCCTGTAATCCCAGCATTTGGGAGGCAGAAGCAGGAGGATTGATGTGATGTGAGTTCGAGGCTGAGCTCAGGGCCAGCCTGAACTATAAAGCAAGACCCTGTCTCAAAAAACTTAAAAAAAAAAAAAAAAAAAAAAACCCAAAACTTCTCTTTCTAAATTAGATTAGTTGTATTTATTTAAGTATGCTAGATTAGGAAAAGGATAATAAAATATGTGCATCAAGTCTGTCTGAATCTATTTTCTGCTGTTATCACAAAATATCACAAGCTCCATCACTTATAAACAAAAGAAGAATATGCTTGGCTTAAAGTTCTCAAGTCCTAGAGTCAAATCTGGGGAGGGTCTCTTTGCTGCTTCATCACATGACTGACGCCATCACATTGGCAAGAGAGCAAGAGATATAGCCTCTAGCTTCAAACATTATTATAATTGGCATCAATGCATTCATGAGGGTGGAGACTTCATGACCTAAACATTTCCCATTCGACCCCACCTCCCATCGCTGAAGCACTGGGAATTAAGTTTCTAACACACAGTTTTAGGAGAAAATGAGAATACTTTTAGCAGAAAGTCATAAAAAACCCTCAATTATAATGGTTTAAACAAATATGGGATCATTTTTCCCTCATGATGAGTTATAGGTGGATATTTAGACCCAAGTGTATTAGTCCAGCGAGAGCCAAGTGTATTAGTCAGAACCAAAGCCTCAGTGGTTCTCTTGGGCCTTTTCATGACCACAAGATGCTGCCATGGCCTCACCTGTTACAGCTAAGATAATGCTAGAAACGTAATGGCAGTCAAAATTATCGGGTCAGTGTTGAATGTGTACAGAAATTATGTGTCTACCAGTGTATCTATCTACCTGGTCAAAATTTTACAATGCAAGACTCAAAGGGATTTTGCAGTCTGTTTTAGCAGGTCCTCCAAATGATTTTGTTGACCAAGTTGGTTGGTTAACATGGTTAGTATTCTCTGCCAGGCATGTCAGTCCCACAACTGTTATTACTTGCATCTGCCCAGAATTTATATACAGCTCTGGACCTTGCCCTTAACTTGGCTGTAGGCCTGTAGACATCTTTCAAGTATCTCAACTTTCCACACTCCAAGTAGTGCATCTGAGTTGTCACCTCTTGCTCTCAATTCATAGTCCTTTGGGTGTAGTCCCAGTCTAGAAATGTCTATAATTCTCTCATGCCTGACAAATCCAAACCTATAAACAAATGTTACTGTCTCCAAATATTACCTATTTGAGGGGAGCATGGGAAAGCAGTAGTGTGCATGGAAACCTTACATTGCCCACTGCTCTGAACAATAAAATCTTTTTCTTTGGCCCATGACTTTCATGTCTCCTGCCAGCACTTACAGTACCCGACAGGCTACCTTGTTAGCCTGCAAGGCAGGTAACATCTCAAAGTTCCTGCACTTAGCCCTAAGTATTCTCTCTACTGGAAATCCTCCTCCCCTAGATATTGTCAGACTGGTTCCTTCATGTCAGTCAAGTTTTTGTCTCCGCTGTTGCCCCTGCCAAAAGCTATCATTGTTTTTCTATACTAGTCAGCTTTCCAGTATTGTCGCAAATACTTAGGTAATCAACTTCGTAAGTGAAAGGATTTAGACAGAGCCATTGCTTTGGGGCTTCTGGTAGGGGTGCAGTGCACCATGGCAGCTATGGGTGGCATAGCAAAGCCACTTACCTCATGGAGGAAGGGGACAGGCTCCCTCAGTCTCTCTTTTTTTTTTTTTTTTTAGGTTTTTTTTGAGACAGGGTTTCGCTTTGTGGTTCAGACTGGCCCTGAGCTCAGCCTCCAACTCACATCACAGCAGTCCTCCTGCCTCTGCCTCCCGAGTGCTGGGATTACAGGCGTGAGCCACCACGCCCAGCACTGTGGTATGTGGTACTGGTTGCTGCTGGGCCTGAGTCTCCACGCCCAGTATGGTATGTGGTTACCGGGGAATCGAACCCGGGCCCTTGCGCTTGCAAGACAGGCGCCGGAACCACTGAGCTAACTCCCCGGCCCCTCCCTCAGTCTCTTTTAGCGGAGGACCTTCAATGACCAGACCTTTCTCTGTGCTCTGCCTCTTTAAAGTTTTGACCACCTTCCATAGTGCCATTGCTGGGGACATTGCCTTCAACAACACAGGTCTTGAAGGACACTTCAGATCCAAACCATTTAACATTCCCCACCAAAACCTCAATCATTCTATCACTTCAGACTTCTATTCCCTTTAGCGCATTTATTATTTAATGATTTTAATTCTTTTTTTTTTTTTTTGAGGTACCAGGGATTGAATTCGAGTCCTTGTATTTGCAAGGTAGGCACAGTACCATTTGAGCTAAATCCCTGGCCTTAACTTTAAAAATTTTTATAAGGCAATATTTAAAATGCACATATAATGTATGATGACAAATAACCAGGTAGCCACAATTTAAAAGTAAGATGAAAACTTCATCAATGCAATTGATGTCCCCTTATACTGTTCCCCAACTTCATCCTTTTGCCTCCCTCCACAGAGAAAGATGTTAATTCTCATTTGGCGTTAGTCATACCCATACATTAAAAATGTTTTGCCACTAAATAATAGCTTATATTAGTTGGCATGTTTTAATTTCACACAGATAGCATCACAACTGTATATTTTTCTGTATGATGCTCCAATAAACCCTGTTGGCAAGACACTACTCACAAATATGGGCAACTCTACTTCATTTGTTCGAGCTACTCTCCACCACTATAAGACAGGCTGCACATTATTCATTCTCTTTTGGCATTTAAACTCTTTCACATTCCCTCTTTCTTCTTGTGCAAATGTTTACAAATTTCTCAGGTATACATACCAAGGAGTAAGTAGCATTCCTGGGTCAAAGGGCATTCGCATTTCAGCTTTCCTAGAGAGTACTTAATTGTTCTACCACTACTCCCCCCTCCCCCTGACTGTTAAAGACTTATTTCTTGAGCCTCTCTCACAGCTGTGTAATAAAGTCTGCCATGGCTTGGGTATTGGGGGGTGTCCCATAAGAAGATCGTGTGTTGGGAGCATGGGCTCCAAAGTGGTGGCGCTTGGAGGTAGTGAAACTCAGGAAGGGGCCTAGTGGAAAGTGCTTAGATCACAAAGGGTGTACCCTTGAAATTGGTTAAGGAAGCTCTCGTGCATCACACCCTCCCTAGAAGTTCTCTAGAGAGGACTGTTGTTAAGGGAAAAAGCGTGGTGCCTCAGTATCTCTACTCATCCTGGTCAGTGCATGACAACTTGCTCCTACATCCAGTCACAATGTGACACCATTCATGACCTTAGTGAGAGACCAAGCGAATAGGGCCAACTGATTTTGAACTGTCAATCTTTAGAACCGTGAGCTAAATAAATTTCTTTTCTTCATAAGTAGCCTGCCACACATACTTATTTCATTATAGTGATGAATAATGGACTAACACAAATTCTAGGACATCTTATCAGTCATACTTATTTCTACTTCACTGCCACCTAGAACAGTGCCAGTTACGTGGATATTTGTTGACTGACCAAACAAAAGGAAGCTGATCTTGGAGACCCAATAGGATGGAACTCCAGGCATCTGACTCCATAAAACTTGCCCAAAACGAAGCAGCTATTGTCAATCAATCCACTAAATCATGGTTCCATATTTCCTGTCCCCAGAAACAAAGTCAAACACAAGTTCACATCCTTCCCACGTTGTGTCATAGCTGCGATGGGCCAGACACTCGCTCCCAGTGATGACTGGAAATGCATTTCTGGAAGATTCTTCAACGAGTGGGGACCTGAGCCCAGAGTACAGGGACATGGCTGCTGGGGCCATAGGGCTGCAGTGACAAGAGGATCCTGTTGGGGAGGAAGAGCAGAAGACACGAGCTACACCTCTAACCCAGTAAAGGCTCCTGGGAAAGCCTGAGCTTGATCAGTCTTTAGTTTAAAAAGCAAAGAAGAAGCACACAGAGGCCTCCTCCCCAGCTCCTCATACATGCTTGTGACAGCAGCCTGGGGACTACTCTGAGTCAGGCCATCAGCCTGAGAGGAACAGCTCAGGACGTGCGCCCAGGCCTGGAAACTGTCTGGCTGAGGTCTGTTTGCGTGTGTGTTTATGCTGGCTCCTCTGTGTAGTCGTTTGCATTTGCTTTTCATCCCACATTATCTTGGACCCAGCTTGGAATGTATAAATCACTTAGCGAGCAAACAGCAAGGCCACCAAAGGATGAAAACTAAAACCCCCAAAGTGGGCCCGAGGAGGGGCAGTTAGAGCAAGGGGAGTGTGAAAGAAGGGTGAGGAGGCAGAGAGGAGCTTGGAACATGAGCTCACCGGGCCTGTGACAGCACCTCCCTGTCCCCTGAGGACCAGCTTGGCCAAGCGGGACACATAGAGAGAGCCGAAGACAGAGCAAGAGACAAAGAGACAGCACATGCCCAGAGCACTCAAGAGAACTAGCCCAGGAAACCAGCGTCAGGGAGTCTGATCATCAGCCTCGGGAGTCTGTGGGCCTGGAGGTCCTGCTGGGTCAAATTCACCATTTGCCATGCTCAGATCCCTGCTTGCTTCCCTGCTCAGGCCCGGAGCACCCTTGCACATCCTTCTTCTAGCTTTGTGGTTCCATCCTTTACATCCTAACTTCACACCTCACTGCTGAGCAAGTCTCCATCAGACTTCAGTGGGGAAAGATCAGGTCTGGGCTCTCTCTCTCCTTTGGGCATTCTTATAAGCCCCCTGTAAGGATTAGCCATCTCTTCCCTGGGCCAGGCCTTCTGCTAGACTTTCAGATCTGAGAGAGCAGGGACCACGTCCGCTCAGCTTCCTCCACTGAGCCTCTAACGTAGGGCCTGGTCCATGATAGGTCCTCACTCAGAATGAACTGGTAGGATGAACATTCATCATCATCCTCACAGCTTGAAGTGTATCACTGGATGGTTCCAATGCTTCGCTAAAGCTTTTCTGAACTTTTGATGGAAAACTCTTGGGCAAAGATGTACAAGTGTCCAATTTAGTAGCTAGACAAACCGGCTGTGATACAACCCAACATAATTATGAGGAGATGGGAGTATATATGTGGAGGGGGGTGATGAGAAGGAATCAGAATAAGTGCAACCTCTCAACTCTTTGGCACTCTGGTTTTATAATTTAATTTCTGGTCATGAACTTGGAGCACTGAGCTGACAAAATATTAGGTTTCTGGAAATTGTTGGACTGAAAAAGGAAGTGATAGGATGTCGCTAAGCCCATAATCTACTGTTGGAAGGGATGAAAACTTCTGTGTTGTTGCAGCCTAAGAGAAGGATTGCAGGAAGTATCAGACAGGACCCAGCCATACAGAGAGTCATCATTCTAAGTATTTCTAGAAGAAGAATTTAAAGCAGGAAATTGGTCAAACAGATGAGAATCCTGGAAAACCAAAGGGGACCGTGAGGCCATGGGTGATTAGCTCTTTCCTTTCTTCCTCCACTGCTACACGGACAGGGAGGAGGTACCTGGGACTACCTGGAGGAAGCTGAAAGCTTAGATGGCCTGCAGCAGGGACAGGTGCAAGGGTCATGTGCCATGGCCAGGGAGACCGTCTGGTGCAGAGAGGAAGAGAAATATGCTCTCTCTTCCTTCTACAAATGCTTCCCATTGGCTGAACTAACCTTCCTCTATTTCTTCCTTTCTCCTCCTTCCCTAATTTTTAAGACAAAAATTTTTTAAGGGAAAAAGTTTATAATTTGCTAGTAATACATATCTACACACACACACACACACACACACACACACACACACACGTCACATCCAAAGGTAAAAGTGGGCCAGGGATGTAGCTCAGTGACACAGCACCTTTCTCACAAGCTCGAGGTCCTAAGTTTGATCCATGGTACTGAAAAAAAAGAGTAAATGCAAAGTCCTTGGTTGCTATGCAGGTAGGACCTGTCACCTTTTCTTCCCCAACCCAAAATTATCCAGATAGCAGGAGCAGACGCTGGAGCCGGGTAATCTGGATGTATCCTAATCGTGTGACTGGATAAATGTTTCAACAGCTTCTTCAAGTTTTTCTTCCGTAGAAAAGGGAAAGAGGTTTTAGTGGGCCTTACCTCAAAGGATTACGGTAAAGTTAATACATCTGAGGGCCTAAGAGCAGCATATGCAAACAGTGTGAGATCCAGTCTGAGAAGATGCTGACAGGGTGCTGGGTACTCAACCATTTCCAGACAAAGCGCTGCCTGGTGGAAAACCTGCTTCAGCACTCCTGCTTCTGGGGCAATATTTGGACTTAGAGATCAAATATCATCCATTCGTAGCCTTTAACCAAACACACACCATTTCCACCAGTGGGAGTCAAGTGTCATCATGGCGTCCTGCCAGATGTCATCTGGCTGGAGCTCAATTAGACGAGAAGCAGGAAATAGGAAAGATAAAATAAGACCCTCTTTTGTTTCAACATGGCATTTCAACACCTGCCAACCTTAGCTGCTGCCCAGTGCAAAACAGGGTTCCTGTATAGCAACTGCAAAGTTCAGGCCCTGCCATACACCCCAGCCAGGTCAGAGCCAGGTGAGTCAGGGAGCCCCAGCTCAGGGACAGAGGCCTATGGATCACCATTTTCTTGGCAAGTAGGGCCAGTTTCTCCAAACCTTGTGCTTTTGCAAACTGGTTTCTCACCGAAATCTCCTCTGGCTCCCCAGTGGTCTTTCTTATTTGCTTTCAAAGTTACATAATATATATTTTAATGCATATATACATTTATATATGTACATGTGTATTTTATGTTTTAGCACTTTAAATTAGTAGAGTATTAATTTCTGATAGAATAAAGACTAGGCTAGTGATTCCAGAGCATATGTCCTCAGATTCAATGCGTTAAAAACTAAACAAACTAGCATTATATCAAATACACAAGACCCTCTACCCAGAATATCGAGGATTCAGTTCATATAGTTAAATGGTGTCCTTGAAACTCTTACTATAATTCTTTTGTATACCTGAAGCCAATGGACTTCTGGTTTTCAATTAGGTGTTTAAATATAATTAAATTAACACTTCTGCAATTCTCTTAATTAAGGACTAAGGGAGCAAGTGATTTAACTTGTGCCAATTTTCATCCATGTGTTATTTTTTTTTTCCATGTTGAAATCCGATCTCAGATTTTCCTAGCTTAGAGGCAGAAACTAAACCAGAACCAGCATGAACCCTGGCAGTGACCTGTAAAGGGAAAATTGTAGGGGGAAGGCTAAAGAGAGAACACAGTGGAAAAGAGGCATTATGTCCACTAATTAAAATTAATACACAACATGAAAATAAAACTCATAGACAGTACCTTTAATTCTTTAAGACTTCTTCATATTTTAGAATTTTTTTAATGATAGTGTCCATACTTGATGCAATTTGTGTATATCTTAAATGCATGAATCTGTTTTTTTATTTTGTTTTGTTTTGTTTTGTTTTTGAGACAGGGTCTTGCTTTGTAGTTCTGGCTGGTCCTGAGCTCACTATGTAGCCCAGGCAAGCCTCAAACTCACAGCAATCCTCCTTCCTCTGCCTCCTGAGTGCTGAGATTACAGGCATGAGCCACCATGTCCAGCCTTATGGTATGTGTTATTGATTGCTGGTGGGCATGAGTCACCACACCCAACATTGTTGTATTGGTTACCAGGGAATGAACCTGGGCCCTTATGCTTGCAAGGCAGGCACCAGAACCACTGAGCTGAATCCCTGACCCCTATTTCATTTACTTCAATATGTCTACTTTCAATAAAGATTTAATGCAATTGACACATTTAAAACTTATTTGAGCAATAAAATCATAATAAGCAGGAGACTCAAAGACATTTAGGAAGAAGGCATGTATGAGGGGCATTGGACCCTTGATTTACAAACTCAGCTCGTTTGTGAGAGCAGGTTGTAACTCAGGTTGGTCAGTTGAAGGCTCAAGCTCCTCTACACAGTCTTTAAGTCTCTCCTGTATAAAGCCCAATCTCAGTGTTCTTAGACATTGGCTCAGATAATCCTGCCCAGGAAAGGATATCACTAACACTCCTTCTGGAACTCTTCAAGGGTTAAATATGCATCTGAGACCATCTGGAAGCACGAGTGGCCAGTGGTTGGATCATAGCTCAATACTTTGTTTGTAAGTTAAAAGTAAAATCCTGGGGCCAGGAATTTAGCTCAGTGGCACCTCACCTGGCACACAAGTACAAGGTCTTGAGTTCAATTCCTGATACTGGGGAAAAATACTGAAACTGCAGTTGTAACTCAAGTTGTTCATGTGTTAGGCTGGTTGTAACTTGATGGTTCTATTTCTAGCACTACAAATACTGGGTGAAAGTGCATAGAACTTAATTCAAGATGATCATATTACATTAAGTTATCTAAACAGAAAATCTCTTGAAAATGGACTATGTGGAAAGGCTTTTATAAAGAGTACTTCACTGTTTATTCTATATCATATTAAACTGTAGTCCCAGCCAATTTCACATGACATGTGGCGTTTCAGCCATAGCAGAAGCTATAGATCATAGCCATTGAGATAAATGGCTTACTTCAAAATGATAAATTATACTGAGTGATTAAAAGAACTGCAAGTCTTACATACAGCTAGGTATGATTGAAAATGTTGCCTTTCCTTCTATACACATGTCTGTGATCAATCATATAAACTGGAATGTGTGACAACCAATTAAAGAAGATCTATTGTAGTGTTTACCATTTGTCATTTGGAATGATTAATTAATAAAATGAAGACTTGTAGTGAAGATTCTTTGTCACACCTGCGAGTTAGGAAGCAAATACAGATAAGAACTATTAGGCCAACATGGGCCAGGGTCTTCTAGTCACAGGACAGTCAGCTGTCTCAGGACAGATGCTGATGGCCACTCTTCAGTCAAAAGCCTCAAGTTCCAAAGTCAGAAGGACTTTGGAATTCTTCCTCTTTTATACCACCAGCCATGCCTACACCACAGTTCATTTAAGGATCAAATGGGACATCTATATTGTGGCCCTATAAAGCACCATTTATCTATTAAATGTGATTGTCACAATGGGAACCAAAATATTGCAGACTCATTATAAACTATTCTTACTCCAAGAAAAAAAGATTCCCAAATGTTTCTCTATTAAACAGAACTGGTATCATCACCCAGTGTCACAAAGGACAAATGGAATAAACAGCCACTCTAAAATGGAATCAAAATAATTCAGTTATCCCTCAAAACCAAACACAGAGTTTTCCAGTAAGCTGTGGCCTCAAACCACAATCTTATCTGATCATAACAATTACATAAAATACGTTGTAAACACTCAGTAAATACAATCATAATATATTACCTGCAATCTATAAAACAGAGTGGTTTTCGAGATTGGTCTATGTGGTCTAGTCCAAGTGACTTAGCCACTGGACACAAATTATTAAGTGAATTGCACCAAATAAAAATTTCTGGATTTGAAAATGAAAGGCTATTAGTATATAGCTTACCTGGTAGTAAGCTTACTTGGACCAAGGTTCTATTTCTAGCACTACAAATAAAGCAAAACCTACTAGAAGGTTGAATTTAATATCTAATAAAACATGGAAAGAGAAAAAAGTAAATGTCCTCACGGTGGCTCACATGTCTTGGCTTTGATTTCTAAGACAGCGGCAGCAGTTTATTTGTGGACATGGTAAAGATGAAAATAAGATGCATACAAAATTTCTGTCAAGTGCACAAATGAACCAATTGATGGATATGCAGGTGTGTGAAAGTCTCATCACCGTGCCCTCCAGTCCAGCATGAATTTCCTTTAACCTGAGAGCCTTAAATAGGTATCACAATACCTATCCTAAGCTGTCTAGAATTGTTTGCAAACAGTTCCAAAAAGCAGACTTAATTTTCCAGCATGTCACAAACTGACAGAGGAAAGGTAAACTCTCAAAAGCAAAAGCCAGTGTCAGGAATGATGTGAGTAAAGGTATGACAGTGGCAGTTTACTGGATGGACGCCGGACAGAGAGGCAGAACCGAGGTCCACCAACAGGGACCCAGGGGAAGGTAATTTTTCAGAACACTGTTCCTTGTGTTTGAGGTCGCACACTTCTGAGCACTAACACACTGAGAAACAAAGGATACAGAAAAGAAATTTGAGATGGGGGATTGGAAATAGGCACGAAACATATCAAAAGAAATCCCTCCAAACCCCAACTGAGAAACAGTAGTTATCAGTCAGGTGTTTGATTTCCTGCTGGCTGCCAAGACCTGTGGTCAATCTGCATAACTAAAGTCTTGTTTATTAGTTCATTTCCTGGTGGCCAAGACTGGGTTTTTAAATAGAGACTAAAGTTTGGAGATAATGAGAAGAATCAGCAAACACAAAGCGGTTCTGGATATTTCTTTTGCTCATTGTTGTTCGGTGAATTGGCTTCCAGAGAGAACTATGAGGGACAGCAGTTTTTGTTACACTTTTATTGCCCTATGTTAAATTTGTTGTGATCGACTGAGCTCTCTTCTTCAGAAAGGATCACCCCTACTGCAGCCCCTTTGCCCACGTCAACATGCCCTCCCCTCTGCAGATGGGCAGTCAGAAATATTGTTCCCATAACTAGAAAAACGCAGGCAAGTGTAGGGGGCATAACAGCACTCCGTGAATTCAGCTCTCAGAATTAATTAATATTACATACATTTTGTAGTTTTTCCTTCCCCTGTTTCTGTTTTCACACCAAGAAGAAGGAGAGAAGGACGAGAAGGTGGAAGAGAGAGAGGAGAAAGGGGATGAAGAAGGAAGGGGGAAGTACTACAAATGAGCCAGACCACATTAGCTCCTTGGTCTCAACAGTTCCCTCCTCTGAGGTGAGTGCTCCTCTGCCAGTCACGCTTGAATGAAAGGTGCCAATCACCACGAGAAATCTCTTAGGAAATGCCCCTGCTCAGCAGGAGATTGTTACAGATGTATCTCCTGTCTTTTTGTAGGCAACATCATGATTTTTTATAAAAGGGTTTCCTGCTCTAGACCAGAATTGACTTGGGCTTAGATTCTCACTCTGTAGTAGCCTTCTGTACCTGGATTATTTACTTAAGTTCCCCATGCCTCAGTTTCCTCCTCTCTGTAATGGAAATACAAACTGTACTTTGTAAACTTGCTTTCAAGACCAGATTGGGATAATTTATGTAAAATGCCTATCACATATCCTGATACGCAGAAAACTCTGAAAAAGATACCTTTTTGGTTTTTTTTTTTAGTAATTTTCTCTTTCTTGTACTGGAGCCTAAACTCAGGGCCATTGCCCTGACCTACAACCTCAGGCCTTTTTAAAATTTTATTTTGAAGGCCAGGGATTTAGCTCAGTGGTTTTAGCGCCTGTCTTGCAAGCACAAGGATTCGGGTTCAATCCCCAGTAACCACATACAATACTGGAGACACACACCCAGCAGCAATCAGTACCACATACCACAGTGCGGGGCTTGGTGGCTCATGCCTGTGATCCCAGCACTTGGGAGGCAGAGGCAGGAGGACTGCTGTGATGTGAATTTGAGGCTGAACTACAAAGCGAGACCCTGTCTCAAAAAATAAATTTTTTTTTTAAATTTTGAGATATAGTTTCTTAAGTCTTTAAGTTGCTCAGGTTGGGCTCAAAATTGTGACACTCCTGTCTCTTTCTCACATGAACCTGGAAGATGAAGGAGGATGTAGCAGGAACTGATTTATTAGTGTACAGAAAATACCAATAACCTATTTAACATGGCTGACCAGTGGGGTTATCCCTAAGAGACTAACAGGACATATCCCCTGTGCTACAGAAAAGGGCCTGCCAACAGCTTTTTGCTGTCATTTGAAGGGAGATTGTTGAATTCAACATTCACTGAGCAACTAGTATTTATTAAGGACAGAGAGACTTCAGGTAATAGAGACAGTGAGCAGATTTAGTGTCATCGCAGCACGTGAAATGAAATGCTATCCCAGGTAGCAAGATTTTTATATTGTTTCTAATAAATAGTCCAAAAATCAATTTAAGAAAAACCTTGCTATTTTGTGCTTGACATATGGCAGAGATAGATGGAGGGTTGAGCCCAGAAGATTCTAGTAAAGTGGAATTATAGACTAGAATTTCAAAAATGAAAATTAATAGGAAAAAAAAAAAAGGAAAAGTCCCATTAGGTCCAAAAATAAACTTCCCAGAACAGGAGGTAACCACAGGTCATTTGAAAAAGTCTGGGTTTGCACTGATAAATTATATAGTTGCCAAAGTCATGCAGTCTCAGGCTATTTTATTAGAAGAAACAGTGTTACAGACAGCTTATGCTCCCATTGAATACCCCCCTGGCCAGAGCTCATCTTGCTGAAATTGAGGAATATCTGTTTAGAAAGATATTGACATATTTTAATATCTACAGTAACCCATCAGAGATGGTGAACTATGAATTTATGGAAAAAGGAATGGTCTGAGATAGTTAGCTTAATGAGGAGAAGTACTAAACAGTGAGATCACGGTAGCGGCATAATTTTAAGATTTTCCAGGTGGCTTCAAACTTTTCAAAAAGTTATAAAATGATGGACTTTAAGTGTATAAAAGGGCTTTCTAGAAATTACAAAATAGTTGTCTTTTTAAAAATTGGTTTTATTGGTACATTTTATATATATATTATGATCACAAGTGACATTGAAAATTCGTACCAGTACATGACATGAGTTAATTCTCATTTTTCCCCATTCCCCTACCCCCACAATCTCCTGACCATTATAAGCTCTGTTTCCTTTTTTACCATCCAGTTTTTTCTTTCCCTTTTCTTACCCCTACCCCCTTTCCTTTGAACATTTTCTTACTATTTTACAATACCTATTATACATTTTAGAATTCATTTTCACCTTCAGTTCTTCACACCAGAGAAAAAATACGGTATTTACACATCTGTGTCCTATTTGTTTCACTTATGAGTAAGTCTTCAAGGTATATGCATTTGAGTATAAAGGACTCAAATTTATCATTCTTTATGGCAGAGTCATACTCCATTTTAATTTTTTTTACAAACCTCATCTTTATCCAGTCTCCTGTTTACAGGTTTTTGGGCTGTTTCTAAGATTTAGCAATCACAAACTGAGCTGCTATACACATGGGTACATGTATGTCACAGATATGAATCTTTGAATTCTTTTGTGTATATCCCTAGCAGGGGAATAGCAGGATTAAGTGGGATCTCTAATCCTAGTTTTTTGAGGAGTCTCCACACTGTTTTCCACAGTGGTTGCAACATTCTATATTCCCACCCAATGGAGAAGGGTTCCTTTTTCCCTGCATTCTTGCCAGCATTTATTGTTGGGTTGTTTTCATGATAGCAAGCAAAATGGTTAAGTCTTGTGGATAAAAGTGTTCCCTGTCTATAAATAAAGTAAACAAAATGATTAACTGTTGAGTAAACAGAACATTCCTGCTCCGGTGGGAGGAGTCCAAGACAGTTCGCACTCTGACTGTGATTCTATAGACACCTTTATAGTCAAAGAGATAAGTGAAGATCTACATTATTATTTTCTCTGAATTTGGTGAGGTAGAAGTTTACAGTTGGCTTTAACACACAGAGATCATTTTTTATCCTCAAAGATCATCTATTTAGTCTCTTGCATATATTTCCTTAAAACTACATTTATGTAAAACTTGGATACTAATACTCATAGCAGGATGATTCCACATAGTCAAAAAGGAGAAACAGGGGGCAGGGGATTTAGCTCAGTGGTTCCAGCGCCTGTCTTGCAAGTGCAAGGGCCCGGGTTCGATTCCCTGGTAACCACATATAGTACTGGGCATGGAGACTCATGCCCAGCAATAATCAGTACCACACACCACAGTGCTGGGTGTGGTGGCTGTAATCCCAGTACTTGGGAGGCAGAGGCAGGAGGATTGCTGTGATGTGAGTTTGAGGCTGAGCTCAGGGCCAGCCTGAACTGCAAAGCGAGACCCTGTCTCAAAGGAAAAAAGAAGGAGAAACACTCTAAGGACCTGTCCAGTGATGTCTGCATAGAGATGAGACGTGGAATACCCACAGAGCAGAACATCATTCAACCATACGAAGGAATAAAGAGCTGTAACACTAAGAGGCAAGTGACTCTGAAAATGTTATGCTAAGCTAGAGAAGCCCGCAGCAGAAGTCACTCACTGTATGATTCTACGTGAAGTGTCCAGAACGGGCAAATCTCTAGAGACAGGGAGTGGATTTGTGGTCACTCGGGATCTGAAGAGGGAACAAGAGAATAAGAAGTGACTGTTATAGTTAGAAGATTTCTTCTGGAAGTAATTAAAATCCTTTAGATATACTTACAAATCCCTCAACTATATACTTTAAAATGGTGAACTTTATGTGAATTCTGTGTCATGGAGATTCTAGTTTCAAAAGTAAAAAATTATAATTCATTTCAGTTTTTCAAACTTTTCCCAAAGGATTTTGGTCTCACCTGCTTCTTTTTCCACTCAGCTATTTTACTCTCCCTATATTCACACAGTTCTGTAGCTCAGGATGGCAAAACTTCTAGAGATCAAGTGCCCCAACGGCAACCCCAAACCCACTTCTTTATCACAATGCAAGAATACTGTAATTAAACCTGAATACCAAGGCTTTAGTTTAGAAAAAACACCTTGCATGCATGAACATTTTTTGTCATAAAAGAAAAGTAAATAACATGCTTGCTGTAGGTTTGCCACCACTGGTACAGACCTATGGGGAATAGTTATCTATTCCAAAGCAACTTGTAAGGTGAATTATAACTCCTTCTTTCCTGTAGACTTTTTCCTCTTTTGTCTTCCCTGCTTTCTTCGGAGTCTTTGCACATGGTTGGCCTTGAGCTCTCTCTCCCCTGGCTGAGAATGCAGGTATCCGAGCGGAAGTAGGGATATTAGAGAGCTGGGGACAAATTTACATGAATTTTGATGAGAGCATCGGTGAGTGGTCAGGGGAGGCCAGGCAAAGCTGGGGAGAGACAGGAGCTGGTGGGGCTGGGGTCCAGTATGAGAGCTCAGATTATTTAAGATGGCCGCAATTTCAGAGCAAGAAATCTGGGGAGGTTGTTATTTATGCCACAAGAAGAGCCTCAGCTTGTGCCTACGGGAGGATGGCTGGCTTGGGATTCTACTTCTGTACCTCATTTATTTATCACCGGTACAGTTCTGCGGCGCCTCTCCTTGCAGATCGGCTTCGAGAGGGCAGCGGGTGAGACCCGGCAGAGCGCGTTATACAGCCACGCGGCTGCGGGGGATGAGGGAACTGGCGTCTGAAATTAGGAATCTCTGTGGCGCTCGCTCCATGACTCACCGGGCGTGGAAATGACTGCACGAGGGTGCCGGGGACTCCTGTCATTCTGGAGTTAACAGGATGTTCAAAATCTCTATCTGAACGGAATCTCAAGGCAGGCAGTCACGGCGAAGCCACCAGAGGGCAGTCACACCAGACGTGGCAGAGACTTCAACTGTGAGGAGGAAAAGGAATCTTGCTTAGATAACTTCATCTGATACTTAAGGAGTTTCGTTTACTGTTTTATTTTCCAGACTTTTCCTATGTGCTGGTAATTTATGGCTTCCAGATCATGTAAGTACAGATGTGTTAGTTAGTCATCCGAGTCAAATGCTCAGCCACGCTGTAAAAATGAGCACTTCTCTCTTTGTTTTCAGTGCAAGTATTTTGACTAGTCCTTTGCCACAAATTCTTTTGTTTTTCATGCAGTTACATCAGTGGCCTTGGTCTCTTTTCTTTTATACACACACTCACTGATAGAGAGGGAAATTACTCATCTTCAATATACTGGAAGTGCTTTTACAGCATATAAATATCTTAGCCCTCTTTAAAGATGTTGCTCATTTTCTTTTATACTGTTTTAGGGAGTGCAAGTTTTGGGGCCAATAAAAAAAAGATGTCCCTCGACACAAAATAAATGAGGCCTTTCTTTACCCAGCTGTGTCATTTGTCTTTTTAAAAATAAAGAAAGAGGGGCTGGGGATTTAGCTCAGTGGTTCCGGCGCCTGTCTTGCAAGTGCAAGGACCCAGGTTCGATCCCAGTTAACCACATACAATACTGGGTGTGGAGACTCACGCCCAGCAGCAATCAGCACCACATACCACAGTGCCGGGCGTGGTGGCTCACACCTGTAATCCCAGCACTCCAGAGGCAGAGGCAGGAGGATTGCTGTGATGTGAGTTTGAGGCTGAGCTCCGGGCCAGCATGAACCACAAAAGCGAGACCCTGTCTCAAAAAAAAAAAAAAGAAAGAAAGAAAAGTTGCTTTTGCAGTAAGGAACTACGCATTCAGGACCAGGCAGGCTATACGTGCAACTGTGTCCATGACCACGGAAGACAAGCCATTCCCCAGTCCACCCTTGGCCTCCACCAGTACCCACTCTTCCAGGGAAGGAAGTTCAGTACGGCTTCATGAAGGACAAGTTCAGAGCCAACGGAAGACTCAGGAGCAAGAGTGAGTTGGTTTGACTGAGGTCCTCATGCCAAGAATAGGGCCCGTGTGGAAGCACCAGGTCAGGACAACCCACAGGCTCTGAGTCTCCAGTAGGAGCTGGGAATTACACAGCACTAGTCCCTGCTACTGCCCCAAGAATACTTGATTAGCTCTGAGACCTTAGGGCACATGAAGAGGTCTAACTAACAGATGGCAGCCCCGGAGTGGATGGCTGCAAAGTTAAGGACCCCATATCCAAGAGGGGAGCAGATGAATGTATAAGAGTGGACCCATTAATCAAGTTTCCCCCAGCTTCTTTGTGGTTCTCAGTTTCCTCTGCAAAAGGATGAAGATGAAGAGTCTAAACTATACAAGAGGATGATCTATTTTTTATAGCACTTCATTGTGCAGAGAAGACTTTAAGAATTATTTTTAAGTGTGTTACTGAGGTCTCTGAGGATGACCTCTAATTCTAGAACTATATGGTTGAAGATTTTTTTAAAATCTGGCTCAATCCCTGGGATACGAAAAGAACCTGTGGTACTTGGTGTTTATAAGGAGATCAAGCCTTTTATTTCTGAATGCACTGAATCAATTTTACACAGCATTATATTTTTATAACACCTATTTACCTTTTTTTTTTTTTTTTTTTTGTGGTACCAGGGATCAAACTTAGGACCTTTTGCTTGGAATGTAGGTGTGGTGTCCCTGAGCTAAATCCCCAGATTTCATTTTTTATTTTTAACCCCCACTGTCCTGTCTGTCTTTCTGATCCAGGTGTCATGGAGTAAGTGGTAATATACATTTGTACCTCACAACTATGTTCTAGGCCTTTGACCTCAGTTGTTATTTAAAGAACTGGTATATCCTATGAGAACAGATAAATACTGAAGAAAGCAAACGTGGATAAAGTCTGGTAATAATTGAGCTGAATCTCAGGATGGTGGAGATTTAAATAAGATTTACATTTGACATTAATCATAGCAAATAAAGCTGGCTGCAGTTACAAAAACCCAAACTTTTCAGTTTTTGACACAACAAGGTTTATTTCTTACCCTCACCAGACTTCGACACTCAAGCTTTTCTTTCTTTTTTTTTTTTTTTTAGGTTTTTTGAGACAGGGTCTCGTTTTTGTGGTTCAGGCTGGCCCCGAGCTCAGCCTCAAACTCACATCACAATCCTCCTGCCTCTGCCTCCTGAGTGCTGGGATTACAGGCGTGAGCCACCACGCCCGGCACTGTGGTATGTGGTGCTGGTTGCTGCTGGGTTGAATCTCCACACCCAGTATTGTTATGTGGTTACCGGGGAATCGAACCGGCCCTTGCGCTTGCAAGACAGGCGCCGGAACCACTGAGCTAACTCCCCGGCCCGACACTCAAGCTTTTCTAACTGGTTGCTCCATCAGCTTCTAGTGCCTGGGTTTTCTCCACCAATCCCTTATACCCTATCAACAGGTTGAACAAGAAGGAAGAACAGGTAAATCACACTCGATCTCACTGTCTCAGTGCAGAGATGAGAAATGTAATTTCTGCTTTCTTTCTTTTGTTGAGAGCTGGGCCCAAACACCTGTCCCAGGAATCAGAATACCTGGATATTTATCTAAAAGAGTTTGGCCTCTACTATACATGCATACAACAGGAACATAAAGTGTAAGACTATTTATCACAAAGTAAAAAATACTGTGTCCCACTCTTCAATGTGTTCTTTCACTTCTCATACGTGGTCAGGAATAAGCAAAATAATTGCCATTATGTTGTACAGGAAGGAATTTTGGTAAGGTTTTAATCAAGGGGCTGTTTCTATAAAACAGTATTTTTAGGGTGGATTTAATCTAGTCCTTTGTTAATGTGGTAGCTGCTTACAAGATCCTGTGTGATTCCTGCATCCTGATATTATGGCCCAGGATGGCTCCCTCTGTGGTGAATACAGCTGACTTGTATAACCAGTAAGATATGGTGAAAGTGGTATCATGTGACTTCTCAGGCTAGATTCTAAAGTCATTTCAATTTCCCTTGCTCTCAGCAGATGCTCTCAGGGGAAGCCAACTGTCATACTTTAAGGGCATTTAAGGAGCCCCGCAGAGAGATCTAGCTGGTCAAGAAATGAGGTTTCCTTACAATGGCAGCACCACCTTGCCAGCCACGTGTACCATCTTGGAATCAAGTCCTTCAGTGTCGGTCTGCTGAATGCAGCCCTAGGTGACACTTGGACTACAACCTCCTGAGGCCTTCCAAGCCAGAACCACTCAGCCAGGCTTCTCCCAGGTTCCTGATCCACAGCAACAGTATGACATAATAATGTTATCATCGATTTAAGTCGCTTGGGTCAGAAATAATTCTATGAGAACATGTAGTTCTACAAGAATGTTTCATAAAAACACTTGACATCAATAGATATATCAGATATTTTATATATACATGATGGATATATCATCTATTTTCCTGTTGAAGGGTTGTAGGTTGACAATAGACAAAAGGCAGAAGATGGGGCCCTCTCCTCCCATTCTATCAGAGATGCACTTAATTTAAAGATATCCATTTTCTGCTTGTTAAATGTTCACAAAAAATAGGATCACCTTAACCAGGATAAGTTAATTAGGGTATTAATAAACCTAGCTAAATTTTTTTTTTTTGAGAATAAGAAATAATTTACTTAAATAGAATGTCATCCACTTGAATCTTCCTGCGAGATTTCTGTTGGAGGTTACTGCCATGTTCACAAGGAAGAGGGTGAGGACTTGGAGAATTTATAAAGCTCAACCATATACTAATTCTCAGTTAGAATTTAAAATGGGGGCGGTTGCCATTCTAGAAATTGGAAATATTTCATCTAATTTGGCTCTTGGGTCACCTGAGCTCAACCCTACTTGTTGGAGAGGAGTTCAAGCTCCCACAAGGAGGGCAGAGTCCACTGTGCAGAAACGGTACATGCTGAGAGGCAAGGGACTCAGCTTGCAATTTAAAGTCAGTTCCATGCACTTCAACAACTACTGACTAAGCACCGACTTGAGGTAAATGTCCCTGTAGCTTTTACCGGCTTATGGATTCTTGATGGTTATAATGATGATGATAATGATGGCCTACTGTTACCATGTCAGATACTATCTTAATTCCCTCCAAGGTATGAACTCATTCCATCCTCACAACAGTCTAATGACAGAGGCTGTTACTTCTTTTACTGATAGGCTCCAAAACAAGGAGAGATGAAACAGCCTGCCCGAGGGGACTAGCCAGAGTGAAAGGTACACCTGGGACTCAAACTCAGGGAGGCCGAGAGCTGAGTCCGTGTAGCTGACCCTTGTCATGTACCTTTACAGGCTACTGACTGTGCAAATTGGGCTTGTCCTACGTCTGCTGGCCTCATAACAACTCCCCGCCCCCTTCTCTATGCCTTACCTTCTGCTCCAGCCACTAAGCCAACCACCACCGCCCAGCTGACATTCTGCTCACCTGAATGGATATGCTATGGTCTACTACTCTGCTGACAGCTGATTGTGTATGTTGTCCGTGGTCTTTCAGAGTTCTTGGGGTGTCTTTGCTCCCTACTAGATCTATATAAATAGTGTATAACTCTCTCCCCCACCCGCCCCAACTTTCACATAGAAATCAGTCCTTGGAGAGTGCCAAGTAGTCTGTGCCCGTGGAAGGCAGTGTGGTTTCTCAAGATGATGTGTGTAGGAGAATCACAGCAGGTAAGAAAGATGCCTGCTTAGCATGCAGGTCTCCACGTCCCACGGGAAATTCCAAGCTTGCAGGTCTGGAGAAAGACTGGCTATTCTGAGGCTCACCCTTGGCCATGAGAAGCTGACAGCAGGGAAATATGCTCTCCCCTTTAGATGGTCCATACTCCCTCCCTGGGTGCTTGTTTCATGTATCATTCCACACTGTCCTAATCTATTTGGGCTGCTACAGTAAAGGCCATAGATTAGATGGCTTATAAACTACAGAGATTTATTTGTACAGCCTAAGAGATTGAGAATTGCAACATCAAGGGGCCAGCAGACTCAATGTCTCGTGAGTTCCTGCTTCCTATGGCATTTCTCTGTGTCCTCCTCACATGGTGGAAGGGGCCATGCAGCTCTCTGGGGCCCTCTGTATAAAGCAGCTATTCCATCTATGGGTATTCTGCTTTCATGGCCTAACACTCTCCAAAGACTCATTTTCTGATACCAGTACATTGAGGATTAGGCTTGAACATATGCACTTGGGGAGAGCAGTGGCGGGACGGGGAAACACCCGTGCTACTGTTTCCTTCTTGCAAGGGCTGTCCCCGGGGATGATCCACAGAGTAGGCACATGCACTTTTCTCACTGAGGGTGATCTATTGTCTTCCAGGGACCAAGGCAGAGTAACAGGGTGACTCTAACACTATCACAGAATGCCTGGCTCTGCTAAGCGGCCACTCAGGGCCTCAGCCTTGAACTGGCCATGAGTGGCAGACTAGCCCCAGAATGTACAAGGAGGGAGGCACCCTGCTAGATCTACATGGGTGGTGGATGGCTCCCAGGGCCTTAGGTGTTGGTAGGTAGTCAGATGCACAGATAGATTATCTTAGTACCAGATGAAAAGAACTTCACAGAGAAGTATGTCCTGGGTTTCCTAGGAGCACAGGGAAAGGCCTCTTGTCCCACATGCCCAATATTTAGAAAAATTTTCTGAGAAGGCAATACTGGATATGGCCGTGAAGGTCTAATAATAATCTAGGTTATGGAATTCCATATCCATAAGAGGGTCAGCCTGCCATCTGTTCTATATGACTAAAGATCGTATTTACATTGTAAGTAAATGAAAAACCTCAAAAGGCACAATACATGGTAATGATATAAAATTCCACTTTCAGTTTCTGTAAAAGCCCAGTTTTATTGGAACACAGCCACACTTGTTTATTTATATATTATCTGTGACTGCTTTCTGAGTTGAGTTTTGCAACAGAGACTGGTGTGACCTGCAGAGATTCAAATATTTACTCTCTAGCTGTTGGAAATAGGAGCGTGTGACCTTTGTCCAGGTGGAAGGGGTTCCATGGGCAGAGGCAGAATGCCAGAAAATTGCCTGTGGAAACTGTTCTGAGCAGGAGCCTGAAGAAGAGAAGGGGCCAACATGATGAGATAGAAGAGCTCAGTATTTCCCAAAAGGTATTGTTATTTCTCTTTCATGACTTTCCCAAATGCCTTGTAGCTGGCTTGCCCATAGCAGGAACCCCACAACAGCCAGGGTGATAGTTGCTTTGGTAGTGGCAAGTTTCAGATGCAGACCTCTCCTCCTCCTGCAGCTTTTGGGGGATCTGTCCCTCTGTGATTCTCCTCACTGAGGTCTTTGAGGTGCTCCTTCCTTCCTCATAACAAAATAGAGAGTCTGGCACTGTGCAAGTTTATAAGCCTTTTCCCCTTTACAACCAGCCTCCCCCTACCCTTAGCAGCAGTCTATGCACTACTCCCTTTCATGGTGCAGCGTAAGTCTGAATAAAGCCTCATTTAGATCGACTATTTCTTTGCCTATTCATGATTTGTGTCTATCATGGAGAATGCTGGGCAAATACAGTAAGAGCTGGTAACATCAAAGGCTACTGACTCCTAACATGCCCCACATCTACATCTGGTAAAACTAAAAAAGGCTAGCAGCAGAGAATGAAAGAGCAATGGAAAATTCTTACCCACTAAAATCCCTGGTGGCTGGTAACTACTGACTC
>PVIR01008292.1:0-57282 GCA_004026965.1 Petromus typicus
GCTGTTATTTTTAATTCATTTTCTCAAATTTTCAAACTTCCTTCTGTTTTATTTTTATTATTTTAGCCATTGTTGTTTTAGTTTAATATAAATTCTCAATATAAAAAATCTAATATTAAGCAATACTGCTATCCTCTTTTAAATAATAAAACAATTTAACTTTTAAGAAATGTCTCCCTTATTTTCTTCAAACTCCCTAATAGTTTGAATACTTCTTGCTTTTAAACTCATCAAAATAAGATTTTGTGTGTGAGTGATTCAACTATCTTTAGTTTTACCAAAATATTTAAATGTCTTTAGGAAAGTTTGCTTTGCTCAGAGTTCATTCTTCAGAACACACTTATTTGTAGGTAAGAGCGTCATTTGATGTCTATTTCAGCAAAATCCTACATTGAAAAGTTCTTAGAGTTTGTCTAAATAAATATCATTATTTTGCACTTTCTTTACCCACCATTTAGCTGGGTATAAAAGTCTATTTGTTTACTCATTTCTCCTGAGTCTTTTGAAATTACTTTTCCCAAAACTTGTGGCAAATTTTGATGCTAAAAAATATGTTGTCATTTGAGCAGACTTATTTTTGTAATAGGTGATCTACCTTTTCTTTTGTAATGCCTTAATATTGGTCTTTATGTGTTTTTTGTTCTTCATCTTCAAAGTGACTGACTAGTTGTGGGTCTAATTACATCACTTGCTCTGGATGTATGTTCTACTTAAATCTAAAATTTGATGCTTTTCTTTCAATCTTGAAAAATTTTCAGGCAATTTTGCTGCGAACACAGTTTCTTGCTCTCAACTTTCTGAAAAACTTCTCAGGTAGCCATGGGACTTTCTCATGTTATGATCTACTTCTCTCAACATTCATTCATC
Organism: Petromus typicus; assembly: GCA_004026965.1. Classification (NCBI taxonomy): domain Eukaryota; kingdom Metazoa; phylum Chordata; class Mammalia; order Rodentia; family Petromuridae; genus Petromus; species Petromus typicus. The sequence continues at coordinate 868 of PVIR01008292.1, forward strand.
ACAGTGGTTAATTTTACATGTCAGTTTGCTAGTGCTAAGTTACCCAATTGAATTATCAGGCATCAATGTACAGGTTACTTTGAAAAAAGTTTAGATATAACTAATATTTAAATCAACAGATTATTGAATAAATCAGATTATCCTGCATAAAGTCATTGTACGCTTCATCATATCAACTTTCAAAGGCTTGAAAAGAAAAATCTAAAACCTTCCAAGGAGGAAGGAATTCTGCTTCTTGAGCACTTTCTCACTTGAGATCACAACATCGCTCCTCCTGGGTCTCCAACCCCGTAGACTGCTTTGAAGACTTGGGACTTGTTAGTGCCCACAAACACAAGGTCCAATTCATTAAAACAAGTTATTGATTTATTTACTTATTTATTGAGACAGGATCTCCCTTTGTAATTCAGGCTGGCCCCAGGCTCAGTCTCAAACTCACAGCAATCCTCCTGCCTCTGCCTCCCTAGTGCTGGGATTACAGGTGTGAGCCACCATGTCCAGCACTGTGGTATGTGGCTCTGATTGCTGGTGAATGTGAGTCACCAAATCTGGCATTGTTGTATGTGGTTACAGGGACTGAACCCTGGCCCTTGGCCTTGCAAGGCAGGTGCTGGCACCACTGAGCTAAATCCTTGGTCCTAAAACAAGTTTTGTTTTTTTTTTTTCTCTACTGATAATTTATACATTTATCTTCTATATATATCATACTTATGTGGATCTATCATATATAGCTTTATATATGGTATATGATATTTTATATTTTAAAATTTTATATTTTATATTTTAAAATTATTTTTGAACATTGATTATGTAATATTTTAGATTATTTATCATCTCTCTATTTGAGAGAGAGGCTAAATCCTCTGCTAACTCTTGGAGTAGAGGCACGTTCTGTGGAACATCTATGATTCTTGAATTGGAAAAACATCTGTCCCATTTTTTCCCCCTGAAACCTTAAGAGTTTCCACAGTTCTGAGCTAAAAGTCTCATTTCTGAGCCCTCTCTATACTCTTCTTTATCCCCACATCAGCCTACTAATAAAAGCAGCTTCTTCCAGTATAGTTTCAAGGTGTATTGTAATTTTGTATTAACTATCAGAGTGTGTAGTTTTATCTTTATTAGCACAACTGAAAAAGGTATGTCACTACCCCAACCTCGATAGACTTTTAGTTCCATAAGCACAGGGATATATGTTTGTAGTTCATTATTTTGTCCCTGTCATTTGATACCATGTAGCAGGTAGATTTTCAATTAAATATTTTTAATTTATTAAATAAAAAATAAGCCACAAATATGTATTTGTATCCTGTTTATCCTGAAACAGTTCCTTGTTGATGTATTTCATTCAGTTATAGAATGGATCAGACTCCATGAAACTAATTTTTTTTCTCCTATAACTGCTATCATTGGTGCTGTTTTGGATGAAATATCTAAGTGGATACATTATTAATTATGAAATATCTGTCTATCTGAATTTGTAATTTGGAGTCACATAAAAACATAAAATATCCTTTTTCTTTAAATTCATAACATAAACTCTCCTCTATATGAGCGAAATCTTTGCTTAAAACTACTACTTTGAAAATGGTCACAAATCAGATTGTGATTTCTAACTTGTGATCTACACAAACAATTATTTCAAGTTACAAGTGAGCTGAGCAAGACTGTCTTACTGCTTAGGAGCAATGTTTAGCACTAGGCATTTTTAGAGTTTCAGAGTGAGTGAGAAAAAATGATTTAGCTTAAAGTATATCAGTACTGTCAGCGCCATTTCTTATTACAGAGCATAAGAGACTGTTGGTTTTGGAAGTTTCAATGAAACTGTAGTAATGTCTCTTTAATATGCTGTAGTTTCCATTTGCTAGAGTGGTTATTAAGGGATGTAAATGTAACTATTAAATTCTGAAGTCAAACAAGACCCTCCATTCTGGATACTCACTGTTGACGTTTCCTATCAGGTCCATCAACCAGCTGTTAGGTGCGTGCAAGAGAACCTGTGCATGTGCATTTGCTTTTCTGTATGTTTTCATCTAGTTTCTCTGGCTTTATAATTCGGTCAAACTAATTTCTTACAGTAGTTTCCTTCTGATTTTTTAAAAAAATATTCCCTCTGAATTATAGGTATCACTGCAAAATCAGTGTTAAAAATAGCTCAGTTGATAATATTTTGACGTATACACATGTACATGTGCATGGCTTTGGACAGAAGGCTAAATGGATGAGAAAGCTACTTGCTACTGAGATACATCTGGTTTAGTCAATCCTCACACGGCTTCACAAAAGTGGTTTTTGAGAAGTGAATGAAATTTTAAATATTCAAACCTTGACATTAAAAATAACTAAGTCTGTAGACTTTTGTTATATAGTCTCACTTATAGGAAAACTGAATTAATTTTCATTTTATAGCTGACATGCCTCATAGCTTAAATATTTTAATTTACCATTAATGCTAAGCAAAAGTTTGAAACAGAAATATAATCTATTTCAAATTTAATGACTGGTCAATTACAAATGGTCAGTAAATTCTTTCTTTTTTTATTTTTAGCCTCATAAATAGTCATCTGGCATTAAATATTTGTGATCTAGGCCAGTAACCTTTTTCAATCTCACAGGACCTTTTTTAATTAAACTATATCTTTGTCCCATGTCTGTAATCCTCTCACTGACATTTTATATACAAGACACCTTGCTGAAAAAGGTCAAGCAGTACAGTTATAAATGGAAAAGAGATTAAAAGAATTCTCAAGCCATGGTGTGATCTAAAAGTGAGTTAAATATGGAGCAGTTCTTCGTAGACATGCTCAATAGACGAGAAGGAATCCTTGGGGTAGATTTTAATGATTGGGGTAGCAAAGCAAATGAAAATTATTTTTTGGCAGAAATGAAAACTACACATTTTTTATATACCACCATAATTGTTAAAGATCACTGTGAGGCTTTGTTAGCCATAAAATGAGCAGGGAAACAATTACAAAATACATTCCTGGTGTTTGTATAATTCTTGCCTGCAAAGACACTTTTGTTGCTCCAGTAAACATTGCAAATGTCAGTCTAAAGTTAAGGTTAATTAACTGTATAAGTAAAAGACACATGTTGAAACTTATGTGCATCAATGAAGAGTAAGAAAGGAATACAAAGACTGCACAAAGAAGAGGAAGTAGGCAAACACCACATTACAGCAAAACGTAGTTCAGCATCTAGATATTGAATAGTAGTTACATCCTTTGGATAGTAAATACATTCACAGAAGTGACTCTACATTATTATCACCAGAACATTAAGCAGAAATTGAAAACGGATTTTCCCCCTTAATATTCTCCAGCTGGCATGTTATGACTAAAACTTGCTGAATCCATGCCACACTGTCATGCATTTAATGGTGTGCATGGGTACAGCTAAACAACGCATTACTTGTAATGTCTGAAATAACCTAGCAAAGCATGGTGCTCAAGGATGGAAATACTCACTATCTGTTCCTCAGAGGTTGCTTAGTTATACCCAAGAGGCCAACCTTTTCTGAAAAGCCTTTACTGCTAATGTCTTTTTGTCACTGTTATATAGTTCGCTCATAAAAAAGTTCGTTTCATTCCTATGTCATCAGAATGGCATTATTTAGATGTTAACGAAAGCAGTTAAACAGTTGGCATGGGGCTTTTCATCATAAGACTCCATCGGTGATTTCAGGGTTGTGTTTGTGTTACAAACAGCCTACTTGGTGCAGTCGCTCATCTCTTAAATTTTTTTTTTTTAAGAAAGCAAAAAGTCCATCAAATAAAATTCAAAAATATAATAAAACAAAAAACCAGAGCTTCAACTTAGACATGAGCCCAAACTCTTTTGGTCTCTCCCAGGCTTTAAGCTTCTGGCACAATCTTTGTCAGTACTAAACGGAAAGGTTACTGTTTGTGCTCTTCAACTATTATAAGGTTGCTGGCAGTGACGGAACTGTCAGGCTCCAACAGGCCGCTTCGTCGCCAAAGTAACTGGATGCTGCTTGAGAAACGTGATAGGTGACAGGCTGACATTATGGTGCATATGACCCAAACCCTATCTCAGGCTTCAGATCAACTATCATTCTAGACAGTAGGAACTCTTTCTATATTCATGAAAAAAACCTGTGGGAGTTTTTGTTGTGTTTGGTTTTTCTGTACATACAGTTTGTGGGAAATATTTCAACATAGTCAATTCCTTTCTTCCTTAACATCAGGGAATTCAAATTCCTTAAATCTATCAACATGTTCTGCTGGAATTGAAAATTTTCTTACCAAACAATTTGTTCTAGGTCTAACTATAAATTTATAGCAGCTGAAAAAAAAATACAAAAATTTAGTTAATGATGTAATCTCTCTCCATGAATAAAAACTAATTTTCTGGGCTGACAGAAAATATATTTTTTCATTGATTATACTAGGTTAATAGTATGCAAAATGTGTCAACATTTTTCAGAAATCAGACAAACTGAGCCAAGTTAGTTAAGACAAAACAGGATTTCAGAAGTACTACTATTCTTTAGTTTACTTTCTTAATAGACTGACCTGTCAAATACTTCATAATAAGTTTAGTAGGAAATAGATTATGAAAAATAATGAGTTGTATTCACTGAATTACATTCTACACAAAGCAATTTTTCTCCACAACTTTTCTATTATTATTGTCATGATTGTTGGCATACTGAAACTTGGAAACAAAGACTTAGGGAAGTTATGTAATTATCTCAACAGTCATAAAAATAGTAAGCTAGTTTATCTCCCAACATATTTTTTCCACATGAAATGCTCTCTTCCATTTAATAAGCTGTCTGTTCTGTCAGCAGAAATAGTTGTATTAAATTTTTTAAAAATATATTTATGAACTTTTCCATTTTATTAGATTATGTACATAAAATAAAAATGCTTTTATTTTTGTCTATAAATCAATGAAATAACCAACTGGGATAAGTATGTAATATTTAGTTTAATATATATAATACATAATACAATATATAATACATAATATAATATTATAAATAGAGAGAGAGAGCAGAATTTAAAAGCATATATTTCCTATGGGTTAATTTTGAGATTTTTCTTCCTGCTTTATAAAAATCTTTAACTCTGGAGAGATAGTCTGCAAAGTATATTCACTATGAGAAACAGAACAAAATACAATGTGGCAAGTTCACTAGGAGTTTGCTAGATGGTGCTGCAACATATATTTGCAAAACTCTATTCAAATGTATCTGATTCAACAGGAACCTTTCTTTTTTATTGGGAATATTCAAGTCTATCTTGATATTTGAGGTTTATTAATTATGATATATGCATTGTTGTTTTAAAAATAAATTTATAATGTACATCTTTGGCCCTTCCCTACATTTTCACCTCCATTTTCATTGAGTTTGAGCTACATATTTTTGAAATTATCCCTGTATCTTCAGAGAATATTTTAACATGTAAATAAGCTAACTATGCCACTGCACAACAGTAAAATTCAACCTCTGATGTTATATTTCTTGGAATGAAAATATTCTTCATAAAATACAAATTAAGCTAAAAAGCATCTACAATGTAAAGGAAATAAGCAATAGAGTGAAGAGAAAAGCTACCGAATCAAAGAAAATATATATAAATTGTGTGTTGACAAAAGATCTATGTCTAGAATATATAATAGTAGCAATGATGATGATGATGATGATGTTCTGCTTTAAAACGTTAATAGACTGTTTTTCTAAAGAAGGCACATAAAGAGCCAGCATGTAAAATGCTCATCATTAATCAGGTAACTGCAAATCAAACCCACAAGGAGCAAGGTCCGATGGCACACACTTGTGACCCAGCACTTGGGAGGTTGAGGCAAGAGACAACCACAAGTTCAAGGCCAGTCTGAACAACAGATGAAACCCTGTCTCAAAATAAAACAAAAACCATAAGGAGACACCACGATATTCCATTTTCAGGGGCTATTATCAAAACAGACAGAAGATAAAAAGTACCTATGAAGCTGTGGAGAAAAGAAAACTTTTGGATTACTTTTGTAAATTAATACAACCATTGTGGACAACAGCACTGAAGAATTTTCAAAAAATCAAAAAATAAAATTTTCATGTGATCCAACAACCACATTCCTGGTTATATATCCATGTAAAATAAAATCAGCATGTCAAAAGAACATCTGCTCTTCTACATATGCCACAGCGTTATTCACAAAAGCCAAGAAACAGAAACAAAGTAAATGTCCATCAACTGGTGAATGAGTAAAGAAATTGTGGTATGTGTATCTAATGGAGTATGATTCAACCATGGAAATGGGTAAAATGTCATTTGCAACAATACGGATGAAACTGGAGACCATTAAGTCAAATGAAATAAGGTAGGCACAGTAAAATAAGTATCTCATGATCTCACTTACATATGAAATTTTAAAAGTTAGATTTCATGGAATAGATGATTTTGTGAGTCTCTTTGAAATAATTAGAAAGTCTACAAGACATTAACAAGTGATTTGAGGGATAAGCTCCTAATGAAAACATAGAAGTGAGTCAACTGGTTCTTTCTCTTTCAAGGCCACATGACAGCTTCTACATGGTACAAAATATGAGTGAAGCTTATAGAAAATTAATTGCCATGGAGATTCAGAAACTGAAATACACACCTCAGGAAGCAACAGAGGCCTTGATTGCACCAAGATTTTAGGGAAGACCTTTAAAAGATTATACATGTAGTAGAAACATCAAATAAGTGCCTTCAAAAGCGGAACGAAGACATGCAAATCAGTGCTAAAAAGCATGAAGTTTTGGCCCAAGGATATAGCCCAGAGGTTCCAGCACCTGCCTTGCAAGTCCAAGGGCCCGGGTTCAATCCCTGGTAACCACATAACAATACTGGGCATGGAGACTCACCCCAGCAGCAGTCAGTACCACATACCACAGTGCCGGGCGTGGTGGCTCATGTCTGTAATCCCAGCACTAGGGAGGCCGAGGCAGGAAGATCGCTGTGATGTGAGTTTGAGGCTGAGCTCAGGGCCAGCCTGAACTACAAAAGTGAGACCCTGTCTCAAATTAAAAAAAAAAAAAAAGCACAAAGTTTTTAGCAGAAATTTAAAAATCATAGATGGGACCAAAGAATATTGTAAATAATGAAAAACATATGGGAACACATGATTAATGGGGCATGCACATTGAACATACATGGTAATATTAATATTGTATAGAATTTAAAATATACATATAACTTAAAAATAGAAACCGCATTTGTCAAAATTCCTAGAACCTCACAATCCAAGTAATTTTAAAAATCAGTTATGGTAAGGCTCGATTTAGTTCCGTGGTTCTAGCACCTGCCTTGCAAGGTCTTGTGTTTGATCCCCGGTACTAAAAAAAAAAAAAAATCAATTAAGATATCATGAGCTTTGGGATTGAATACATACTGTGTCAAAATATCTTCACTACAGATGCATGGTGTACCTGCATTAAAGGGAAGAAAGAAGTAAAATTATCTCAATAACTTTGAAATGAGTAGAAACTATATGACCAAAGCATTGTGCTGGTTGGTAATTTCTGGAGAGAGTATATTTTAAGATATCTAATATGACACATGTGTAGTAGAATTGAACAAATAAGCAAATAGATGGTGGACAGTGGGAGTCATTTTTTTATTTTTTTATTTTTTAATTTTGGAGGCTGGAGATTTAGCTCAGTGGTTCCAGTGTCTGCCTGGCAAATGCAAGGTCTAGAGTTTGATCCCCAGTACCACATATCACAATGCTGGACATGGTGGCTCACACTGTAATCCCAGCACTCAGGAAGCAGAGGCAGGAGGATTGCCTCAAGTTTGAGGCTAGCCTGAGCTACATAGTTCAGGGCTAGTCTGAACTACAAAGCAAAGCCCTGTCTCAAAAAAAAAAAAAAAATTGGAGCAGATGATTACAGAAAACTGGGGCTAGAAGTTAGAATGAGCCATCTATTTAGTGGTGAGAGGCAGAAATATGTTTATAAAGTCATACTTAGTTTATCAGGACATAGTTAATTATGAATATCCTCCACAGATATCTCCTAGCTCTCTAATGAGAAGATTTACAATCAACCACTCTCTACTAGTAACAAGTATACCTAACACACAGACCTTGGTTCCTAATAGCCCTCTCCAATAAAAGGAGGAGTATTTGAATAAATGGCTATTTCTAAAGCTGGTATAGACTTTGTAAGGAGATGCTGAATCAAAAGGGTGTATTAGAAACTAAGGAACTATTCAAAAACCAAAACAAGAGAGTATCACAAAAACACACATGAAACAACCAGAGAAGCTCCAGTGACTAAAGCCAGTAATATCAAGAGCAAAACAATAACTCAATACTGGATTATAATCAGAGTATAAAATAAACATCAGTAAGCTTATTTTATATGTCATTAAATGTGGAATAACTGACTGATTTTTTATTCAGTAAAATTACAAGTAATTCACATATGTACTCTGCTTTCAAAAGATGAAACATGGTCCCTGACACCTCCAGAATGGATGCTGCCAAGTAACTTCCTTCTGAAGAATGTAGTATGGAAAAGTGAAAGACAAATGGAGTAACTTCACATGGGAGAAATACGGAAGGCATCCCTTCAGCAGGATCGTCAAAGTCTACATCATCCACAGTAAGCTACAGTTTTGCTATGTGATGAGAATGACTTTACTGCTTGATCTTTCTACCAAAAATGTAATTCTTGCCTAATCCTAACAAAATCATGAGATTATCTCAAACAGGACATTCAATGAAATACTTGACCTATATTTCAAATTCTGAAGGTCATCAACGGGGAAACTTCCAAATCCAGAGGAGTTGAAAGATAACATGATAAGTAGATATGTAAATCCAAGATAGCCTCTTAGAAAATAACAAACAAACAAAAAACACTAAGAATATCCGAATGAAGTACAGACTTTCTTAATATCAGTGTATTGATATTATATCATAATTTGGGATAAAGTTCCACACTGCAAGTCAGGAACAAGAGAGGCGGGGGATTTAGCTCAGTGGTTCTGGTGCCTGCCTTGCAAGCGCAAGGTCCCTGGTTCAATCCCGGTAATCACATTCCACAATACTGGGTGTGGTGGCTCAAACCGGGAGTCCTAGCACTTGGGACAGAGGCAGGAGAGTTGCTGAGATTGAGGCTGAGTTCAGGAGCAGCCTGAACTACAAAGCAAAACTTTGTCTCAAAAAACTTAAAAAAAAAAAGAGGAACAAAAGGGTAAAAAGTGAGTACAGTATGTGGGAATACTGAGATATTGTTGTAATGTTTGGCTTGACTTAAAAACTACCCAAATAAAAGTTTATTAAATGTTCAAAAACATGTAAATGATGAAAAAATAGTATTATGAAAGGTGGTGAGAAGTGTGGTTAGGAAATGAAAGTTGTGTAAGTCTTTGATTCTTAGACATAAGTAAAAGTAAAAATTACATTAGATATTTAAAAGAGAAGGATAATCTCTGGATTAATCTTTAAAAGACTAGAAGACTGTATGATTAACTCATTTGTATACCAGATACATCATTAAAAATAAAATATGGAAATTTAATTGATTCTGAAGAATATAAGACTAGAAATTAAAAGAAAACAAAAAGGATGTCTAAAAATAGGAAACAAATATTAAGATGGTAGGTTAATAAACACATACACTAGTAATCATTAGATTTGGACATAAAATTTCAGATATTGCATTGTCCATGAAAATAGTCATTTCATAAAATTCAGGCCAAAATATTAAAAGTTGAAACATATATGCTAACAAAAACTGTCGTATTGGAATAGAGATTAAAATACGTGATCCTCACAATGAAAAAGAAACAAACTTCTCTGTAGCTGAAGAAGGACGTGCTAACAATGAAACTGGCTTTCCTATAATCTGTCTTGGTTTGCCTGTCTCCCTCAAACATCTCATAAACTTTCTTTGTTTTTCGTTCTGTTATTCTGCCTTCCCGCCATACGCAAATAAAATAAAACTTCCTGCACTGTGTTAACCAATAAATTTGCTATATGAAAAGCTCTATAACTAGTAGGATTGTTGGCTCTGTATGTAAGTGGGTATAGCAAGCCAGTTCTAGCTCATTTCTGGGTTCAGGGGTTAGTCTCCTTGCCCAGAAATACCAGACTGATCCACCACCTTTATGAACAAAGCTGCACACTTTGAATGTGATCTGAATGTAGATTCCTCCAAAACTCATGTTGAAATTTAATTTTCAGTTTGGTGGTAGTAAGACTTCTTTAGGACTATTGATTAGCCCCGAAGTTCTTCTCAATGGATTAACATTTTTTACAAAAGAGGATTCAGAAAGTTTGCATCTCTTTTCCTGCTGCTGGACGCCAAAAGACTAGGTTTTCACCGGACACGGAATCAGCGAGGCCGGTGACTCTGGACTTCCTGCTTTCGGCGCAGTTACACTTTTACATAAATCACCAATTCCATGGTGCCTAGTCAGTCAGTCTCGGCAACACAAGAAGACTAATACAGCTATACTATTAGAACAACAAACAGAGGAAAGTTGGTTTAGGCATATTGATATGAGAGAGAGTAAATTTTAAGTAAAAAAGTTTTTTAAAAATTCTTGTTATCTTTCACCTCAAAGGGGTAATAATTCTAAATTTGTATTCATCTGCTAATATTTGCAAAACATAAAAATTAAGAACACAACACAAATGGTAAGCAACCAAATCTACAGTTAAGTTATAAAAAATCTAATACCTTCCTCGCAAATTGGAAGAACATGTACATAAAAAATGAATAAACCTGTTAAGCAATGTAACACGATAGACATATAGGGAACAGTGGATATAACTATAGAATATTTTTAGATGAATAGGAATCATTTAATAAAATTTACCTTATTCTGAAACATACTAATTCCTTAACTCACTAAAATTAAAATCATAGTGAAATAAATTTGGATTATAAATGACCAAAAGACAATTGGAAATAAATATAAATGTTTTATATGAAGCAGGTATTTCTGGATAGTCACTGCATAAAAAAGAAATTACATTGAAAATTAGGAAATATTTGACTGAAAAATAATGAAAATAATCTATCAAAACTTGTGGGCTACCTTTAAAATGATTATTTGAGTATGTTTATGACAATAAATCTCAGGCTTTGGACATGTGAAGAATTCGTGACATAACATACTTGATGGAAATGGACACAGGAAAAAAATAAAATGTTAACTGTTATGTATCCAATTAAGAAAAAGATTTGTTTTTTGAGCTACATATTTCAGGCTAGCATTGAACTCTTGTGTAGCCCAAGCTGGCTTCAAACTCTAGACAGTGTGGACCACCAAGCCCAATTTATGGATATGTAATTGAATACCTCTCTTAAAAGAAAACAGTAGATGATATTCACTTCATTATTAAATACTATAAACACTTCAATGATGTCAAACTTGTAGGGACTCTTCTAGGCCACAAAGAAAGAAAAAATACTCAATTTATATGTAAATAATTTTTCTATGAAAGCATTGCCCAAAAGTATAATTATATACTAAGTTTGTGAAAACAGAAACAAAGACTCCAAAGAAATTATTAACAAAAATAATTCAGAATTAATATAAAGTGCTGATTATCTTTCTATATACCAGTAATAAACATGTGCATTTTGAAATTTTAAAACTATATTATTTATATTATTACCTTACAAGATGAAATCTATGTATAAATCTATCTGAATATTTACAAAACCTATATGAAGGAAATCACAAATCTCTGATGAAAGAAATCCAAGAATTAACTAAATATCCCATGTTCATTTTTAAGAAGTTTCAGTATTTTTAAGATATTAGTTGATATGATTCAAATCTGAATTCTAGAAAGTTATGTTAAAGACATAAAAATATTATTTCAAAGTTTGCACAGGGAGGCAAAAAAGTCAAAATTAATAATGTAGAAAATAGTGGAACGATGCTATCTGACTACGAGACTAAGGAGCCACAATCATCAAGTCTGTGCTGTGTTTGTGAAACAATGAATAAATGAATGGATGAATAGAGGAATGGGATATAATATTGAAGTCAGAACTAAACCTTCACAAACATAAGTAATGAATCTTTGCCAAAGAACCAATGCAGTGAAGAAAATTTTTCATTTTCAATTGATTCTCCAACTATTGGACATCTAGCTGTTCAAAAAAAGGAAAAAAACTAGGAGTAATTCTAGGCTGAGATAAACACGGAAACAGAAAAGATGAATGCCAATTAATAGAAATCAAAGAAGCTGGGTCTTGCCTTTGTTCAGACCCACACAGCATAATACATATACAAATAAATTTCCCTATTTCCTTTCTTTTTCTTGCAACCTTGGAAATTAGATTTATCTTAATCTTAGTAGTCATATCTGGTTCAAACTAAAAGAACTTCCTCAGAAAAATTTATTCACTGACTCAGTTTTAATAAAAATCATTATGCCAGTTACTCTGTTGCTGTTGAGGTAGTTTTATCTTTAACATTTCCCCAGGAAATGCAAATGCTTTTCCTAGAGTACTGTCAGAACCTGTGTTTTGCTACAATCTTATAACAAGAAGATTCCAGTTATTGTACAGAAACCAGAAAGGGGAGTGAGTCAAAGATAAATATTATAAAATAGTGGTCTACAAACCCTGCTCATGTGTAGGATGCATTTATGTTAAATTAATGGTCATGTATCGTTGTTAAAGTCCCTTCTTTCTTTTTAAGCTCCAGAAGTGGAAAATGGTGATGATTATCTACTAAATTTTTTTAGAGAATAAGTCAGTCATAGAGATCTTTCTTTTACATGATTAAATACATCTCCTTTATCTTTTCTGACTTCATTTCTGACCCACAGATCATCATCATTGTCCTCTCCCATGTGCTGATGGATATTATCGGTATAAAACTGTCATTTAATCTTTTGTTTTGTTTTGTTTTCCGAGAGGCTTGTAAAGTTTCCTATTTATAACCTACATTATAGGCCATAGATTGCATAGATCCTGTTAAGGTTCAGATAAAAATTGGCCTTGTGTTTAAGGAAGTATTCATAAGGTGATTGGATTATAAGATGCTATAAGCACCTTGCATGGGAGGTGGAGTCTTGGACAAAGAGGAAGATCAAGCGTATGTTTGGAAGGTTACATTTCCCTTCCCAGCTCTTCTTTGCCCTCCCTGCTTCCCTGTCACTATGAAGTATGCAGTTTTCTTCTGCTCATACCCTTCTGCAGTGTCATTTTATGTTTAAGCCTGCCAATCAGACATGGAGAAAACCTTCTAAAATCTGAGTCAAAAATAAACCTATGCTCTTTAAATTCCTGTACCATGTATTTTGTCCCAGTAATGAGGAAAATGACTGAAACAGATCTAATATAAGAAATCATATATATACCAAAAATGTGAGGGATAAAATTCTATGGTTTGTGCTCATATTTTCAACCTCCTTTATAGATGGTAAGAGCTAAATATCAGAAAACGAACTCCATAAGTATCAAGTCTAAGAATGTCATATGATAGGTGGGAAAATGAAGATTCTCTCTCCTTAGTGTACAAAATTACACAATCAAAGCCAAGAATCTTGCATTGCTGACATAATTCTTCCAGTCTTTCAGTGGATAAGAATCATTTATTTTTCCTTTGTCTTTGTCAAGTGCATGTAGCATTGTTTAGCTGAGCAGACAGAACAGAAGGCAAAAGAGTCAATACTCAGGAGCATAGTTACTGATAAATAATTACAACAAGGACATTATAATTATTTAATTAAAATCTGCGCATGGGGAGAGATTATAAGTCTTTCAGCTTGCTACCTCATTTAGATGACACCAGTCATTAACCAATTTAGCTACAGTCAGCGCCTAAATGTCCACATGCTCCGCTTTATCTCGGAAACCTGTGCAGTCAGCATCCTGCCGTGCATGCTCCGGCTCCTGCCGCCAGCGAGCGCGGGCACACCGCCTAGCAGTGCTGGAGACACACCGATGCCTCAACTACACTGAACCTCCTCACAGACCTCCTCTCGGATTCTCAAGGTGTTCCCTCCAGAGTGCCCAGATCTTTTGGTATAATTTTTTCTTTTGAACCCACAGAGAGCTATTGAACTCGATTTAAACACTGTACAGTGTGTGCCCGTATTGACGCAGGTCATGGGACCAGGTGAACACATACAGCTATCGTTTTTTTATAAATCAGCTAAATTGATGTATGTTTTAAAAATGCATTGAAATCTCAGCCCCTCCCCCTCCCCCAAAAAAGTAATATCAGAATCAGGTTTGCCAGAAGCTCTGCAGAAGTGTCTTTACTGGACTAAGAGGAATGTGGGATGTATTTAAAGATGGCGATCTCATCTATATGTACACCCTGTGCCATCAAATCCAAAGTACGACTCCAGGTTACCACCACTTTAATCTTTATGTGAAAATTAAATTCCAATCTTTAGATATTTCCCTTAAAAATAAACACACACAATGGGAATTAGTACTAGTATCTTACTATAGTAGATACTGTTGGGATAGATGGAATGAAAAAGAGAGTCTTTTGATTTGACTTGGATAAAAATGTTTCACTTTTGATGTTTTATTCATTTCTGGCCTAATTCTGTACACTCACCTAGTTTCTGAAAATGTAACAGATTACTCTTTGTAAAATCACCTTGAAGTGGGGCATTCTGGTAAATCAATAAAATCCTGTAAGGGCAGTATCTAAGAAAAATAATATAATTAAAACTGTACTGAGTTTGATATTTTAATTAAAATAGTGTGACTCATTGACTCAGGGTAATTCCCTGTTAAATGTAATAATATTTAACAGGATGTGTCCACTCAATATGATAATTCATCTCTAGAATTTTGAAAATTAATAACAATTTTGAAATTTTGTGTACTTCAAGAAATTATAAAGGTTAAGACTTAGATCTTTCAGTTCATCGTAAGACTTTAACTTTAGTAGAACTAAACAATCCAGATTTCATGGAGCACACAGAAAACATATTTGGAAATATTCTCCTGGGTACTTCTTTAGACTAAAACTTCTTTGTTGCTACAGAATGTGACTGTCTTATCCACATAGAGAAAATAGATCTACATTAAGTAAAAGGGGCCAGACTTGCATAATTAGTCTTATGTAGTTTAACAATTACAAACTGTTATAGGCACTCATATGCCTTTCTCCATAAGTTAATTGTTACATGAAAATCTATCTTCTTTTTTTGTCTCTGGTAAAATGCATACAACAACTGTCCTTCCTTCCAGGGATTGATCTAGTTTCAGTCTCAGGGCTTTAGCATTTGTATTTCCCTTACCCTTTCACAGCACTTTAAACATCTAGATCCATTCATTTATTCATTCATGTGTATATAGATGGTGCCAGAATATGAGACTAAAACAGTGAATAAGAGCAATATAGCACCTCTGTTCATGGAGCTGAAAGTCTGTAGAGAGGAACTGTCAGTATATGAGTAAACAAATGACTATTTATGTAATTAAAATATCACATTAGCCAGGTGTGGTCACTCATGCCTGTAATCCCGCATTCTCAGAGGCAGAGGCTGGATTAACACCATGAGTGCGAGACTAGCCTGAGCAACATAGTGAGTCAAAGCCAGCATGACCTACAAAGTGAGACCCTATCTCAAAACAAACCAACCAACCAACAAGCAAAATATTGTATTTATGCATGCTATGGGTTAAAAAAATCAAGGTGGTATAATGAAGTATAACAAAACACTGCCTAATTTAAATAGTGTGGTAAGGGGAGATGTCTTTGAGGAGATGAAGTTTGAGTTAATGCAAGAAATTCAAGGTCTGGAAATTCAAAGATCTGTAAAATACTACCACGGGTAAGGGAAATACAAAGGCTAAAGCTCTGATTCTGGATCTAGCTTTGTTTTTCTGTGCTATAATTTAGAAATTTTTAAAAATAAAGTTGATAATGAATTTTGATAATATACAGTCATTTTGTTTAAAGTAAATTTTAATTTTTAATTTAAAATAATATACAATTATCTTAAGTGCTCTTTATATTAAAGTTGTTGATACTTTTATTGTGGAATGTGGAGCTATTAAGCAAAGAGACCTGGACAAAGAAATCACTAGGAAATATAAGAATTATAATATTTTACTGTAAATCCAAATATCACAATACAATCTTGCCTATACCTCTGTTTGCTCTCATTTCACTCCCTTTGAAGATAATGGGCATCATGAAAGAACCAATTTTTATCCTCCTTTTTTCTTATATCTCTAAAATGCTGCTCAGAGCCTCAGCCCTGGAAGTACTCACTCAACAACTGCTGAAGAGTTATGAATTTTAAAGGTTAATAATAATTAATAATCATTAATAATCATTAATAACTTTAAGGAAGTTATTAATTATTATTATTAACTTCAAGAAGGTTAATAATATGCATTTGTATGTTGAAATCACAGTGAAGCTTTGGTGATTCTAAAATATCAAGATACATATACAAACTTCATTACAAAAATACTATGCATGTTGTGTTTTCCTTTAAACCAGCTGTATGATAGAAACCAGCTTTCCCCTTAGACAGCCCATCCAGAATGTGCACCACATCTGAAGTAGCAAGATTTTGGGAATCTATGAAAACTGATTCAATAACACACAAGAGATAGGTTGAGTCAGAAATAAAATCTCGTGTTTCCCTAAAAACTTTTAAAACAAATGATCAGGAGAAACAGCTGCAAGATTTAATTGTAAATACAACAGGTCCCACAAAGATGAACTGTACATTACAGTTCCTGAGATATCACTCTGAATTTTGCTTTTTCTTAATTTGAGGTTGCCTCTCTATCAACGTAACCCCGTGAGAAACCCGATTACATGACCTTCTACATGCAATCTCCACATGACTCCTGAAGACCTTTAAATCCAGTGTGCACTGACCTGCTAACATTTGCTCTCACTGGTGGTTTCCAATTTCTTCTATATCAAATGGTGACCTTAACATTCTAACTCATGGATGGAACTATTAGTGTTGAGCTGACATGATAAATGACTATTCTGGAAATATGCAATCATTTTTTAAAAAAAATTTAGAGATTCAGTCGACAGGTTTTTTCCTAGTTATCTGTTAATTTGTGTGCCTCACAAAAGAAAAAGTGAAAAATTGGCAAATATACACTCTGTATTTCATTCTTTGATAATTTTTTCTTAAAATTAACTCAGGAAAAGTATTGCAGCTACAACTACTCATGCTTATCTGAAAACCAAACATCGACATTTACAATTATCATCATTAACCCTCTTCTTGACAGATTTGCAATTCTCATACTTCCACTTATTTTTGAACAGTATTATGATTTAGGTGACAGTCAGAAACTATTTTCTAGCCCTGACTTTTACTTCAAGTTAGTTTTTGCAGTTCATTAAGTACACCTGTTGATTCCTCCCCCACCCAATAGTAAGGAAGCCAAAACCAAGTGTATTCTATCTAGACACAGGTACCCTGCAACTCTCCTTTGCTATCGTCAATGATGTAACAGTCTTCTCCCCAACTTGTTCAAATAAAAATATTGAAATTTATCCCTTACTTTTGCCCATATAAGTCACTTATCCTGCCTGAAGAAGTATGCTTGATTTCTCTATATTTAAGCAACTCTGGCATTTGGCAGTTAGTCTAACTATCCATTAATTGACTTAGGGAAAACTAGCTAGATGTTTACCTAAATAAACTTGATATATGACTACAAGAGAGTCAAATAAGAGTATTATAAGATAAAAGAGGACTTTTAAAATTGGTGTTAAAGATTTTTCGTTATTTAAACAATGAAAGGCTAAACTGTAGTCAATAGTTAAACTATTTTCTAAGTTATTCATCTATTTCCATTTAGATCTCATCCTTAGGACATTTTATAATAGGAAATGATTAGGACTTATGAATAAACATTAAATTTTACTGAGTTAAAGCATTTTCTAAGTACCTAGTACACATCCAGAAATAACTTACTTAACCTGACAAATACAGCTCATAAATTTAAGCTATTTGAAAATAATGGAAAAATACTATTAATAGATGTTTTCTCTTTGGGGTGTGGTTATAGTAATTTAGGGCAGGTGAGAGCAAAGTAATTTCACATTTCCCTTGTTGGTTCCTTTGACCTACTAGTGAGATATCTCTGCAGCTCCCTTGAGCTTTCTCCCTGTGGTAAAGCAATAGTTTGTAAGAGTGCCCCAAATGATGTCTTGCTGTTAGATTTAACCTGTGTCTTTCTCAAAAATTTAGTTATATACTATTTTTGTCTCTAAAAAAAAACCCATATGCACATGTGCTCACACATTAGTTATTGCTGAAATTTTATTTACTTATAAGCTGAAGTTGACATTGCTCAAAACTGTACTTTAAGATATTTTGGTCTGATAGACCTCTGTATTTGATGACTAGAATTATATACATTATTAGATGTGTATCATTATGGCTTTGACTCTCTGGTGTGAGGAGCTGTACTTCCCACTATCATAGCCAGAGGATGGCTGGAGATGAGGACAGGGAAATGGATGTATGTAAGTAAAGTTTAAAGAAACAAAATATAAATATCTATTTTATAGATATATTTATTTATTTATATTTTATAGATATTTATATATATTTATATAGAGATATTTATATATCTATAAAAATATAAATATCTATTTTAAAATCATATAACATGATTTCCTTTAAGGCTTCTTCAAAACCTTTTATGCTGTGGATTTATGGTTAACAGTATATTTTCACAATGCAAAATCTATACCAAATTAAAACATAGTCCAAGACAAAAGTGCTTCGTGCTCCATCCAGCAGCCTGGAGTGCAGTTTCAGCCCACCATCACGGGGCTGTGATTTGGATAATTCCTGAAATTACCTGGACTTAAGTTTCTTTATCTGTAAGGGGAAGTGTTTGGGTTAGGTCAGTGATGGCAAATTTGTTAGGGACCTAGGGCCCAAACCTACTCAGTTATCACAAAG
Organism: Petromus typicus; assembly: GCA_004026965.1. NCBI lineage: Eukaryota > Metazoa > Chordata > Mammalia > Rodentia > Petromuridae > Petromus > Petromus typicus. The sequence continues at coordinate 19,786 of PVIR01008292.1, forward strand.
AATCAATACTGCAATTAAATTTGAATACTGAGGTTTATCTTAGAAAAAAACAACTCACACACTTAGCGCATGTGCAGACAGAGGGCGTGGCATGCCCACAGAGGCACATGTGCCATAATTTCGCCACCCCTGATTAGATAGTCTGAAGTTTCCCCTTATTGAGACCTTTTAAACTACGCATCATCTAAAGAAAATTGAGAAAAAGTGTTTGACTTATGGGAATTTTACTTCTCCAGTTTACTTCTTTCTAAGGTCGCAGGTACACTCACGCTGCCTGAGGTGAACGCCCTGCAGACGCGGTGAGTCAAAGCAGTGGACCTCTCAGCCTGGACGAGGTACACTGTTTTCAAATAAAGCTGACTGCCAGAAAATGCAGACTTTGTGATAACAAAGGCATTTCCAACAACTCATTTGCCCTATTGTCATCTCCCAATCTCCCCACTTTGAACAGAAGAAACTGCATTTTCATCTTCTTCAGTGACTGTAATTCTAATTCTTCTTCCTCATCTCTTGAATCACTGCTACCTACTCGTCTCACTTATATAAGAGTAAACATAAAGACACACACATGGAGACATGAGCTGTATAAAGGACACATCGCCACGTATAACGTTGCTAGTACAGATGATCCCCAGTCAATAGTGGTTTGACACCATTTTTGACTGTAGGGTGGAGCAAAAGTGATACCTACTCAGCAGAAACCATTTCTCTCTTTTCCTAGGTGAGGGGCCTGTGGTAGGCTACGGTCTTGCTTTCCAGCTCCATTGGCCCCACAGTCCTGAGGTAAACAATGGCTACACTGCAATGTTTGGACCTCTTTGGCCAACTTAAGGGTAGTATTTGTGATTCCGACACGTGCATTTCATTAAAATACAAACACATTGAATGTAAGGGTGAGCCTGCCTTATTTTGAGCAAACTATTATTTATTAGAGTAATTAATACTAGGAAAAATAAATGATTTCTATTTTATTTCTATTTATTCCTTTTCTGGTGCTTTTCAGAAACAGTTTCACCTTTTATCATTTTCCTTCTCCCTGAAGAACTCTTTAAAAGAACTGCTTTAAAGTCTTGTCTACTGGCAATAAGGAACCTCTAGCTTTGTTTGTCTGAGAAAATCTGTTCTGTCATTCACTTTGAAAGGTGATTTTACAGGGGTCAGAATTCTGGGTCAGTGATTTATTTCTCCCAACTCTGGATATTGCCTTCCTTTTTTCTTGCTTGAAGAGTGTGGAAGGAGAATCAGAGGTAATTTTTTTCTTTGTTCTTCAACAGACACTGTGCTTACTTCCTCTTCCTTCTTTCAGAAATTAATTTTTATTTTCTGTGCTTCAAAAATAGTATAAGTAGATGCCACTTGGGGGCCATTTATCCTAATAGATGTTCTTTGAAGTTCCTGGATATGTATTTTAGAATTAATCATTCATTTGGAAGAACTTCTTCCTCATTTTTCCTTCGAGTGTTTTTTCTGTCCATTTCTCTCTGCTTATTCCTATATTACGACCAGATATTTCTTAAAGCCTTTGAGCATTCTGTGCTTTTTTTGTCTTCATTAACATTTCTTTTTATTCTTTAAGATTCTCATTAATATATATTCAAATTTACAAATATTTTTTCTCCAGCTCACCCTGGTCTACCACTAAGCCCAGCAAAGGCATTTTTCATTTCCATTACATGATTTTTTTATATTAATTAAATTTATTGCTACATTTTAAGTACATGTTATGACTATATTCATCACAGGGAATTTATACCTCTACATGATATATCTTCTTTCTTAAACTTCCCTTTTCCTGCCCTCCTTTTAACCCCTCCATATATTCACAAAAGCTTTCTTTCCATTTTTCCTTCTATTCTAATTTTTTTCATTGTAATTCAGATCTGTATTGGTATATTAGGAATACACATCATCGTCACATTCAACACTGAGAGTTTGTACCTTCTTTCCCATCTTTCCTTCCCGCCATCTCCTTTTCTATTTCCCCTTGTCCTTTGAAGTTTTTCTTCCTATTTTGCAATACCTATCATACATTTTTGTCCCCTTTTACATTTTTAATTTGTCACACCACAGAAACAATTCGGTATTTACATGTGTATCTGATTTATTTAACTTAAGAGTATGGACTCAAGATACACCTATTTAACAAACCCAAGGATCGGTGGAACTGTTGAACTGGAGGTTTGATTTGACCCAGCTGTTCTCCTTCCTGATATCATCTCAGAAGAATTAAAAGCATCATACCACAGCAACCTATGCTCCATGTGTATAGTGGCACAATTTGTAATAGCTACATTTTAGAAATAGCCCAAATGCCCAATAACCAATGGATGAATAAATAAGATGTTGGGTTTTTCTTTTTATGGTACAATGGAGTAGTACTCTGTATTAACGATAACCTTGAGATGTCTATTACATATTCTTGATATCAGCATTGCTTCTTGGTTGTTCCTTAGCATTGTCACCTTTTTACCCACATCACCCATCTGTCCTTGCATCCCACCTTTCTTACTCATTACTTCACACAGAATATTATTTGTAGAATTAAATTCCAATCTCATGTTTCTAATGTCTATGCTATGTCTAGTTCTGCTATGTAGTATTCCTCTTCAAATTATGGGATGGTTTGGAGACATCTTTTCATGTAGATTATAATTTTTCTCTTGACAAGTGAATATTGTACCAGATAAAAGGATGTACCATGTAAAAGAACTAACATAAGTAGACCTTTAGTAATGTGTGCGAACAGGGAAAATATTTTAGACTCCTGTGATTAGATTGGTTCTTTAGTGAAGCCATGCCTCTGGACTACTAATGTCAAAGGTGTTTCTCAATTTTTCTTTCCCCTCTCAGGTGGAACAGGTAGACTGCACAAGTCAACCGAGGTTAGCCATTTCCCAGTTATACCCAGCAGTATAAGTGTGCTTGTTCTAAATAGTTTCTCCTGAGACACAGGCCTTATTAAAATGAACAGAATATTCTGGTATATTTCAAAATGGCTATTTTTTGTTTTGCTTTCTCTTCTACATAAAGGAATTTTTCTTTGCTGTTTTGCTGTGAGAATCTAGTTGAGCCTTTGGAGGAGTCGTAAATGTGTGAGAGTGTCCTGTCTGACTGGGAGCCCTGGGGGTTTGATCGAGCCTCCACCATTCCTCAGTCACAGTCTGGATTCTCCTATCCAGCTTGGTTCCTGAGGTAGCTTTCTGTAAAGAGTAAAAAGGAAACTTTGTTCATAAGTTTCTGCTCCAATAAACTGTGTTTCTATACTCATCTATCTGTCCAAATGTGGAGGTAACGGTTTGCTTTATGTCTTAAATTTCTCAAGAAGACTTATTCTTCAAAGTGGACAGTTTTCTACTTGTTGTTAGCACAGTGTAACTTCTAAGTGCCTTACAGGCACAACTAAAATCAGAAGTCCTCTTAATTCAGATAGATGATGTATATAACACGTGTTTTTTCAAAGTCTCGTCATACTTTTTAAAATTTTAATCTTTGTCTTCAAATTCTGAATTTTAAATTTATGATCTTATGTTTTCTTGGCCTGTGGAGAAAATTCTGAGGTAGGTCAAACTGAACAAATAGAATCTAAATTTTAAAGGGTGCATATGACTTCCCTTTTAGAGACATATACTAAGGGAAGTTAGGATTATAGATCATTAGACCTTAATACATTATTATTCATGTGACATGCATGGTCTGGTTCCTAACTCTCCACAAGTACCCATTGCTTTCTCAGATAGGATAATATCTTGTGGCATTTAAGTGAGACTGAAATAAAGTAACAATATGCTATATTTACCAAAGTAATTAGCACTATATGTAATATATATATATATATATATATATATATATATATATATATGCCTTCATGCAGGTACTTGATAAATATTAGTTATGGCTATTTGAATATGAAATGATTAATTTAATGATAGCAGTCTTTATCTTTTAATGTCTATTAGTAATATATTCTAGTTTAGTTTAGTTTGTGTTCTCCATAAATTTGTGCTATTACATAATATTTATTAACATCAATCAGTAAGAACTTTTTAAATAAAGTGATTTGCAAAGAAAATGCAAGCAACTAAAGAAATTAGTGATGTCAGGAAGGGGAGAGCTGCGTTCTGACATGTTCATCTTTCCTTGGTATTGCTTCAGCAGATGATGCTTTGTTATCTTGACAAAACCCTTGTTTTCATCCATTTTTCTCATTTTCCTATAATATTGTTCTCAGTAGATCCATATATTAGCAACTGACATCTATAAGAATTTTCAATAATGAAAAGAACAATTTAGAAATTATAGCACTGATGAGTCGTGATTGGTGTTTAAATGCTTTCAAGTAAGAGGGTTCAATGATATTAAGAAATCTTTAAAACTGATCCTAATGCTTTATTTTGCAATTTTGTCTTATTCTCCTCCCTAATTTCCAAGAGACTAAAACTTACTCAAAACATACCACACCCACTTTTGCAATTGTTTGCAAATGAGGTTCTGTAGGAGCAGAAATTAAACTACAAGCCAGCTGCCGTAGGTTCCAAAACTTGATCTTTAACAGAATTTTTCTGCCGCTATGAGTATGTGAATTCATCCATCATTAAAAGTGCTCTTATTCCTTTTATATAAATGAATAAAATTAGATGAAGATATATTTAATACCTATATCAATATACCTCATTTCTTTAGCAACTAGGGTAAAAACAATATTCTTATCTAGAATATCTGCCTAGACCTTTCTTATTTCTTTTACAGTTTGTTCATTCTGTAGTCATTACTGTACTATTTTAAGGAATTTGATATCCTTCAAGTGCCTACTGTGTTACAGAGGCTTTTTGACAGGTGCTGGAAATACAACAGTGAATAAAGCAGGCAAATATTCATTATGGATGATACAGAATTTGAAGGCTAGTAGAGAAAATAGATGATACATAAAGTGTAAGAAGAATAGGAAAATATAGCATTAAAAAGGTATGGATACTTATGGGATACAAACTATAAATCTTTTACTGAAGTATGGTATAAACACAGAAATGTGAGCAAATTATAAGAGTACAGATCAGAGAATTTTCCTACTGTGACTGTACATATGTAACCATCATCGGTATCAAGAGCAGAATATCACAAGATCCCCATTCACTTCTCATGCCTCTTTCCACAAACAACCCTTCCACCCCGCCCCACCTCTGAGGGTGACACTATCGTGTGTCCACCTGAGGCCCCACCTCGCTGGAAAGAGCCATATGCCATGAACTTCAGGAGCAAGAAAACATTCTATCTGAGATCCAAGATGAGGTAATACTTCCACATTTGATGATTAGCAGGGCCCATTACTCATACATAATATTAAATGTCTATCAACTTCTCTCTTAAGCTCTCAAAACTCATTTATAACCACTATAAAGAAACAGTTTTAACTAAGTACCAAATCCAATTATTATGCAATTACCAATTCACCTGAAGAAATACAGAGCATTTACAATTATTCTACACTGTGAGTTGAAGAAATTGAGGACATGAATGACCCAAAAATCTCTATGTTATGTTAATAAAGAGCAGAGATTATAACATCAGAATTGTAACATCATGACTATGAAGCCTAAATTCATTTTTTTTAAAGGTTTTTTTTTTTTTTTTTTTTTTTAGACAGGGTCTCGCTTTGTGGTTCAGGCTGGCCCTGAGCTCAGCCTCCAACTCACATCACAGCAATCCTCCTGCCTCTGCCTCCCGAGTGATGAGATTACAGGCGTGAGCCACTACGCCTGGCACTGTGGCATGTGGTACTGATTGCTGCTGGGGTGAGTCTCCACGCCCAGTATTATGTGGTGACCGGTGATCGAACCCAGGTCCTTGCGCTTGCAAGACAGGTGCTGGAACCACTGAGCTATATCCCCAACCCCAAAGCCTAAATTCTTAACAAGAAGTTTATTATTGCACACTTCCACCATAGCTGTTTTAATTATGGCAGCACTCTCTTTGGTCTGCTTGTTTTTATTTTGGTCTTCTTTTGTGAAAATGCTAGCCACTTTTGGTTCTTTTGGAAGTTAAATGTAGCAAAAAAGATTCAAAAAAAAACCTCTTGCACAGATATACTTAGTTAAAACAAACATTCTGGAAATTTTTATGCACCTTTAATGCTACACCATATCCTTAACTTTTAACTATTTTAAATTATATGAAAGTTTTAGTTATGCTGAAAGAGTATACATTTTGTGATATAGTCATGTATTATAGCTTCTGTTCTATTATATTTACTTAAAATAAGTCAATAATCTTTTCTTTGTTCTATAATACTTAAAAATAAGTATTATACTTATTATTATACTTAAAGTATAATAGTATATATAAGTATATATATAAGTATATATACTTATATAAGTATATATATACTATTATATATATGTATATATATACTTATATATATAATAGTATATAATAAGTATATAATAAGTATACTTATTATACTTAAAAATAAATCATTAAGTACTCATTGTATATTTTATTTATGCCTACATTCAAAATGCTTTTAAAATGTGATAATTTCCTAAGCTATGAGAGTGGGAGTTTTAAAGAGCAGATTTCAGCTCTATTTGACATACAGCATTTGTTCTCAAATAGCAAATGTACATTCATAAAACTTACTTAAGATACCACTTTTTAAATTTTTGCCTACTATTATGATTCTAGGAGATATGACAGTTACTTTAGTAAATACCCAATTATCTGTACAATTCAAAAGAAAAATAACAGGTTGATGCTGAAATAGATTTCCTCCACACTATCAAACTCTCGTATTATTCGTGACCCATTAATAAACCATTCTACATGCCTTCAATTTACACAGCCTTTAAGCAGGAAGAAAGCTTATTAAAATTAATTTTTCCCCTAGGACTTATTCTGGATTTTCATACACATTACACAAGTGAAATGGCTTTTTAAAACTTGTGCTTTTTGTCATCCTAATTGTTTTACACATCTTGGCAACTTTTCACACCCTGCATAAAGCAGGGGTTCATTAAGACTCATTAAAAGGAAATATTTTTCTGGGAAATGCACTAGAGCATTTGCACATTATTTTATGCCATTTTCAGAAAAGTGACGTAAACTGTGACTACCCAGAAAGCAAACGGGTCACTTCCCAATAAGACCAACCAGAGACTCTGTAACAGCATTTCAAAGTGAGAATTTGATGAGATTTGGAAATTGAACCATTATTCCTTATAACACTACTTAACATATTTTTGATTAGTTTAGCTCTTGAGTGGTTAGGGAATGTTATTTAAGTACTATGAGTAGAAAATAATAAGTAAAATGAATAAAAACAGAATCAAAGGTGAACATTTTACTCTTATTTTATTCTAACCAAATGGCTTCTTTCAAAGAGAACATATGTGCAGATAAAGCAAGAAGGAGGTAAGGGAAGTTAGGTCACTCAGAAGAAGTATTTATTTAGATAGTGAGTTATTATGGGAGGGAGAATAGGGACTGGCATGTATTTCAATGTTATGCATGTGTATGTTATTTGAACAATTTTATCTGATTTCACAGCCACTGTGCAGTCACTACGAACAATAACAGAAAGATTAAATTACTGTCACTGAAACGGAGCACAAATAGAAGAGCAAATAAGTGATTCCTTCATTTTGATTTTCAGAGCAACCTGTTTTGGATACACAAAAACACATATGTTTAAAATCACAAACAAGCCAGCTGTTAGTATTTGCTGTGAAATTTGTACTCTTATCTTGTCTGTACCACTACCACTTTGAATTAGGCAATAAATCAGACCAAATGTTAACCAAAGACATCCCTAAGCCCAATATATTAAAGAACCCATATGTAGTTTTGATAGTATAACTACTGTGACAGGTGTTGCTCTGTTTCATACCATCGTGTGGGAATCAGATTATAGTGCTTGTTATGGTTTGAGTCTACAAGGCCCCCCAAAGCCTCATGTGATGGCTGTCTATAGAGTGTGCAATGCTGTGAATCCAAGTGGGGAGCACTATTACTAAACCAGCACACTGGTTTGGCACCGCCCTAGTTGCAGTAGTCTGTATAAGATAAAAAGCCAAAAGATGTTAAATTCTCTTGTCTTCTTTGCTGTGTTCCACAGCCCTGATTCATTGCCCCTTTGCCATGTGTCACTCTGCCCTAGCCAGCTGACTACATACTGCACCCTCTACAAACCAAGCTAAATAAACCTTTTCCCCTTTAACTTTGGGTGTCCAGTATTTTATCTCAGCAATGAGAGAAAAGCAACTAAAATAGTGGCCATTTTGAGTCTCCACTTGGAGAATCTACACCCTTCCTTTCTGGGGAGAGAGATGATATATTTCCTTGTTTGTTTACCTATATATTAATTTACTTCAACATTTCTTCTGAAATAATTTTGATTTATAGAAACATTACCAAAATAGTGTTGCATCAGCTTCATCTGCCTTCTTCTGTTCTTGGTGTGGCATGTGACCACGCACAATATATACACATCAAATGCTGTACATTCATCCAAACTGAAAAAATTAATATTGGCATCAAACAAGCAGAATAATGATTTGATTCAGATCCTTTCCATGTTCCTAAGGGTATCCCCTTGATGTTCCAGAATTACTCTAGGTTTCTATACTCTTTTTATTCTTAGCATCTTCTTGGCATCCTCTAATTTGTAATAACTCTCTTTCCTTTCCTTCTCTTTCACAGCCATGACACTTTGAGAGCAATGATCTCATGTTTTTTAGTATGTACCTCAATTCGGTCAGGCTGGTACTTTGTAAAAATTGGATGAAGGTTCTTATCTGTGGGCCAGAATATTCACATCCCACCAAATGAAGTCAGCCCTTTCCCCTTTACATTGTTTAACTTCAATTTCGTGAAAACTTATTTCTGTGGTGTAGACTTCTGGGTATGAAATCATTGTCATAGTTTTTCCTTTTCTTAGACTAAGGAACATAACTTAAAAAAACAGAAGGGTTCAAGACAATGTAAACTCTTAGAAAATTAGTAAGGCTAAAGAAATCATCTTTACGGTGCTGAACTGACACTCTTTTTAAAATTCAAGAACAAATGACATAATGACAGCCTCACTTTGTTTGCTCTTTTTACATTTCCCAATTAAACGGGCATTTTCATTAAGATAGTCTGTGTGTCAGGAGAAGGAAATCATTAACTGAGCAAGAACATCATGCTCAAACATACATTTGTACCCCCTTGTATTGGCTTAACAGTAAGTTATTGTTAACACCCCCGAGCCCTTGGAGTTCACCTAACTTGGTTCCCCCACATAAATTTTGGAAACAGACTGGTTGAGTTCAAATTCCGGTCTCTTACCTTCCAGCTTTCAAGTTATTATTCTTTGATACATAGATTCCTTTCCGAAGGTTATTAAGACTAGGTTTAGTTAAAGTAAACAAAACTTTAGAAGAACAGTGCCTGGTGCCTAGTAAGTACGTAGTAATCTTATCCACTATCATCATTATTCATGGCTATAAGGAACTACTAGTAAATATTTTATATATTATATTTTAACGTGGAAAAATAGAACAGTCTAAGGGGAATGGATCATTATATAAATAAAACTATTAGTACATACTTTGCTCAACCTTTTTATATCATTCACTATTTGTGTTCCTCCATACTTCAAAATTAAATACTCACTTTTCTATTTGAGGCTTGGTTTATGTTTACTTTTTAAAATATATCCTGCTTTCAGTTCTAATTTATTTTGCTAACTTTCACACCATATTTAGTTTTCAAATATTAAGCCTCTTGGCAACCTAAACTTTCTTCCATTAATTCTGACTTTTAGATTTAAATGTTGGTTTAGAAATGCTAGAGAATTTTGCATTTATTTCTGGGATACCATAACAGTTAAAACTATTTATTTAGCACATTTTAAAAGTTTATTTAGTAACTCACTGTTCTAATAAAAACAGGAAATCAAAACATTATAAATAAACTCATTAAGAAGTTGGAGAGAGCAGTATAAAAACACTACTTGCATACAGAGTGACTGTGTAATAATTTTCTTAAGGTCTGGTTATCCTGGTTTTGTTTGTGCATGTAGCAAGGCAATCACACAAAATAACACTGCCATAAATTTATTCTCTCATAAAAATTCAGTTTCATAGTACCCTTTCTGAATAAATAACATCTGTTCTCTGATATAAATGAACAAATAACATCTGTTTTATTATGTAAACACTTGATTAAATTAGTGAGTTTCTTCTCACTCATCCTTCTGGTGAGTTCTAAACATTCCTTTACAATATTCAGGAAGAAAAAGAGAAAACTGTTTTGGAGCACTTAGAGAAAAGTAAGGAAGAGTTCTTTCCCCATGTCTGCCAAATCCCTCATGAAATCTTACCAGCCCAGAGTAGATCACATCCCTTCTCTTATTCACTGGTCAGCGGGGCCTGCTGCTCAGAGCTGGCCACAGTCCATCTGACCTGACATAAATCAGCTTGAGGCACAGGTTGAAGGAAGAAAACCTTTGGGTTTTTCTAAGAAAAAAAAGGAAGATAGATGGTGAATGGACAATTGCAAATATGTACTGTGGTAACAAAGTGGATACATATCAATTAAACATATTTTACTATGACCATAACATTTGAAGCTGGAGCTTCAAATGTAAATAATGGAGACTGTCTCTAATGTATTAATGGACATCAGGCGTCAGCTTAATAATGTTTTCCGTTATCAGTATGTACTGTGAAGTATATACATTAAAAGAACTAGACCATATTATATTAAGTGCAATACTGTGCCAGGGATGGAAAGATAATACTGTAGGTCCGCACTAATTTATGGAAGCTAATCACATAGAAGTAGAGAGTAGAATAGAAATAACTAGAGAATCAGAAAAGAAGGAGGCAAAGAGCATAGTGGGAGGATAAATAGTGAAGACCAAAGCACCAATAGAAAATACTTAGTTTCCCCCAAAATAAGACCTAGCTGGAAAAGAATCCACCTTGAAAACTAGAGATGAAAAATGCCAACCCCAATCAGCTTATCCTTTCCTTACCTGCTGTCACTAGTCTCTTGCCCGTGGTTACTCTGTGGAGCAGATAAGCCAAGAATAGGCTGACTGGGGGCTAGCTCTAGTTTTCAAGGCTGATTATTTTCTGGTTGGGTCTTATTTTCTGGGAAACAGGATAGGAAGTAGCTCTAATATTACATAGTTCAGTATGGCAACCAGAGTCTAAAATGATTGGCTATACATTTCAAAATAACTACAGAAGAAGAATTTAAAGTGTGCCAGCACATACAAATATTCATATTTAAGAAATGTAAATGCTAATTCACCTGGATTTGATCACTAATATCATGTTCCATAAGTAAGTAAAAAGAATGCATTTTAATTCTGAGAACAGTGCATTTGGTAGAATATGTGTAAGAAGCTGTTATGGGTGTCTTTAGATAACCCCAGAAGGCTCAGAGGGTCTTACTTGGGGCTGCTTTGGAGGTGGCTAAATCTAGAATGTGTGATTCATGATACAATGCTAGGCCAGAGAGCACTAGGATTATTGTGTGAGTGCTGCCCACCCTTCATCATCCGGATAAGATAAAAGGGACAGGAAGACGCTGTTGAAGCCTCTTGTTGCTTTGCTACCTTTGGTCTGCCATGAACTATTCCCTGCTTGCTATGTTCCACTCTGCTGTATAGAGTGGCACCTCTACAAACTGATGTACATAAACTATTTCCTCTTTAACTGCGAGGGTGGGGATTTTGTTTCAGCAACAAGAGGAAAGTATGCAGCACAGAAGCACATGTTAAGAAGGACGAAGAAGAAAATCTTTAAGGCAATAATATGGGAGCTTGAAATGGAGTATGAGGAAGACAGGTAAAGATTCACAAAGAGAAGAGCAAATGCAAAGTACTTTGAGAAACTTTTGGCCTGAGTTAGAGAAGCATGACAGAGCTAGAAACCTGTGAGAGAGGTGAGGTCGGGGAAGTCCTCAGGACCTGCTCATGGAGGCTTTCTAGGTCATGGTGAGGAGTTTGAATTTCTTTCTGTTTGACCTAGAAAGCCACTGGGTGTTAGAGGAACTGTCTGTCCTATGGACATTTTTAAAAGATGTTGTGATGGGAAGAGGTAGGGTTGGATTTGTGAACAGCAAGTAGAAGCACATGTTAGGAAGGATGAAGAAGAAAATTTGTGAGGTAAAGCCTTCTGATGTCAGGCTCACCATTTCGCTGACACTCATTTATGTTTCCCTAATCAACTGATCTTTTTACTCACATGGGTAAAGTCCATTGATTTAAACACCCAAAGAATTCAAAATATTTGTGTAGTAGTTTGAATGTTGCATGTGACTCATGTGGTAAAGTCTTGATCCGAAACCAGTGCCCTTGGGAGGTTGGAGAGCCTTTCAAAGGGGTCTCATGTGAGGCCATTAAGTCATTGTTGCTGTGGCTTCAAAGGAGATTCTAGGACTGTGGTCTTTTGAGCCTATTTTGCTTCTCAAACATGAGGGGAGCAATTTTGCTTTGCCAGGCACACTCACTGTAATGTACAACTTTGCTATGGACCCAAAGCAACAGGGTAAGTTGGTCATGGACTGGACCTTTCACAGCAGTGAGCTTAATTAGACCTTTACTCTTTGCAAATTGATTATCTTGGATATTTGTTACAGTTACAGAAAGCTGATCAACCCAATTTTTCTGCACAGAACCACTGGTCCATTTTTTCATCTGCAGCTATTCTACAGAAAAGATCATTTTCTAACTTTAGAGAATTTATAACATTAACTTGAGAATTCAGCTGCAGAATGTGGAAGGGAAAGTTCACTGTAGAAATAACGCAGGTAATCAAAACATTCAGAAAGGCTGGGCAGCATTTGAAACAGGCAGCTTTGTCCTGGGCTCTGAGAACAAATCAGCAGTAACTACAATTCACTCAGCAGTCAACTGTCAACTCGTCTTCCTCCTGCATAAAAATAAACATCTTCCCACTTTAAAGACCTTTATAAAAACAATAAAATAACTCAAGGGAGCATTGTCATCATGAGCTAATCACACCCTCTGGGAACTGGAAACACTTAGCTGCACCCGGAAGGCCGAGGTTCTCTCACAATAACCTCAAGTATGCTAGACTTCCCCATTCATTAGATAATATTCAACTTGGTAATTCTGTATTTGAGGTTTTTGGAAGTTGTGCTTAAGCAAGCACAGTTTGTAAAACACACACATCTATGCACACACTTGTTAGCTGCATGAATTTTTAATTAGCATCTTCCCCAGTTGAATTCACTTTGTTAAGGAAAAAATAAATAAAGTTTAAGAACTAAACCCTGAAGCTTTAACAGTGAGTCCTTCTAATGGATTTGACCCAGGAAAACTGAGAGAAATTGACAAAAATTGCAAATATAGTTTATTCCCAATCAATAATTAATTGTGATGCTTTGATCTTCCTTAAAACATGCCATCACCCACTGTTGAAAATGGAATGGGACTAGAATACTAAACATATATTGTTAATAATATACACATACTATACATATATATTGTTAATAATAATAATGCACAAATATGTACATTAGTCTGGGGAATTCTGGCATAACTATATGTGCATTAACATGAGACAGAAAATCTAAGAGATAAACTTGAAGATTAACATAATTTGGAAATTCAAAATTTTTAATTGGCTTAAATAGTTCAATAAAAATGCTTCTTTCTTATTTACAGTCTAAAAAAAGACTTAACTGCTGATAAAATAAGTAGAGCATCTCTGAGTCTCATGTAGTATAAATTAGTGAAATGAATAAATATCTTTAAAATGTGCAACATTTCATAGCACTATCACATTCAACACCTAGTCAAAAATTAAGAAAAATAATGCAGTTTTTTGGCTTTGCTTTTCTTTCTCATAGTAACTAAGTATGAACAAATCAGAGGGAATATACTTACCACAGTTTCATTTTAAAGCTTAGTCTGTGGTGTTTTATTCCCAGCAGTATGCTACCAGCGTAAAGAAGAGAATTCAAAATGTGTGACAATAAATAAAGAAAAGAAGATAAAATGTAATTAATGCCTGAGATATATAATTTTTCTCTTTGGCACTGTAAAAATACTAACAACTCAAGATTTTTTGAGTCATCATCCTGTGCATGTACACATACCACATCACAGACTCTTAGACTCCAAAAAATTCTAATTCAACAAATCCTTGGAGGATATTTGTTTTCAGTTACAAATGTGATTTACATTATCAACTGTGCTTTGAAAACACTTGTATATTGTTGGAGAAATATAATTAAAAGTAAAATCATGCCAACACCGAAAATCATCTTCACAAAAACAGAAGAGAAAGAAAAGAATCACTTTTGAGCAAACACTAACTCAGAATATCAAGCCCAACACAAACACCCCCTAGCAGATGACAAAGACAGAATTCTCACCCTGTTATATAATCAAAGAATCATGTCTCATTACTCTAAGTTCTCAAGGTGAAAGTTCACTGATTTTCAAGCAGCAGGACTTAATCACATTCCTTCTCACACTTAGTTTATCTTCAGTTTACCTAGTAATTGGTTTTACAAAAAAAGAGAAACACATTTTGTGACAGAGGCTAACTCTGTATTTGGAGTAAGGCGTCTACCAGTGGGGCTCTTATCCTTCCACTGAAACTGGTGGGCAGCATCACTTTCACCTCTGATGTCTACATATTATAGGTGACTCTCAGGCTCTTCCTATTACATTTCTGGGTGGTTAACTGGCAGGAGCCTTTATAAAAGGGTTTATATTGTCTCAAAGGGGCAAGGAAAGAATTTGCAAGTTTAGAAAAGATACTATAAAGACTCTATCTTCCTTTATTTTTAACAAGGACAATTTGTCCCATATATTAAACTTGCATGTGTCCTAAAAATAAGATGGTCTTTGAAGAATATCCCTGGGAGATAATGATTTTGGCTCAGCAGGGTGGGGTAACTGAGACTAACTCAAGGCCTTCACACCAAAATACTAAACTTCACACAGAATTTCCTTCCTTCCTTCCTGAATTCAATCATGATGAGTTAGTTAGTTGTACAAGCTGGGCTCAAACTTCCCTCTGCCTCACAGAGTGCTGGGATTACCTGTGTGCACTGCAACACCGAACAGCCATAATACTTTTAAAATACTCTTTCAAGTCTAAAATCCCAAAGATGTGCTATACTTTGATACTATTGGCTGAGTACATTACGGATAGAAAGATTCTGAGGTATCCTCCGAAGACATTCTTATGGAAGGTACATCCTCTGCTTTCTCTTCCATGAACTTTTGGAAGAGCTTCCAAGGAAGTTAGCTTAAATGTCCTCCTAAGTCCCTTCCACTAATGAGATTCTTGGAGTATTTAAATTATGTTTAAGAGTAGAGGGTTTTAAATAAAGTAGGAATGCTAGAACCACGCAGTTGCTCTCTTCCAACATGAAATTCTAGTCTCCAGAACAAACATACTTTAGTATTTGAAATACTATCTTACTGGATACCTATTGGAAATCATCCTATTGGGTAAAACAACTTTTGAGGGATGAACAAGTTGGCCCCAGTTGTTAGGGTCTTTCATTAAGTATCAGAAACTCTAAATGACTCAAAAATATTAAAGGTACATTAATCTGACACTTTTGAAATGCAGTCATTCCCATTCCATACAGCCAAAGCTCACCTTTACTGTCTCTGGTACTAAGCGTTACACTAATATTTTAACCCACTTCAGAAAACTACTAAATATCAAAGTAAAACATATTTTAAAGTGGGGGTTTTTGAGCCCATTGTCAGGATGTGAAAGTTAAAACCAATTACATTTTTGGAATAATGACACTTAATTTACCCCTCTCGATAAGGTAGTGCAGTAAGTTATTTGCAAATCTATCCTGGGAATAATTATCTAAATTCTGTTCAATCAATCCCTGACTTTTTAATTCACTCAAAATTGTGAATTTTTAAATGGCTTAACTATTTTTCTTACCTGCATACAATAGATTGTTTTATGATTAAAGAAATCAATAAAGATTTTAGAAGCAAGGAGATCTTCTAATAAAATGGTACACAAGAATACTTTCTTCCATTATTTATTAAAAACATATACAGTGCCTTAATAGTTTTGTTTTGATTTAATTGAAGATTTTTCTTTTGGATGATATGGCATCTGGAATAGATACCTCTTGTTTAAGATTATGTACAGTAGTCCTCAGTAGTTCATGGCAATATATTTCATGATCCCCATATGTTCCAAGCCTGAATAAGTATTGTGTTACCACAATCGTCAATGTGATAACCTTAGTTGTGTATAGGGTATACAATGTGGATATACTGAAAAAATTATTGTATATGTCCTGGGCATGATAGAGTGAGATTGCAAGTGATCACATGTTACTCACAACACCATGCAGTTTAATACATGTATTCGGATTGCTGGAATTTTCCATTTAATATTTTATAGGTTGGCTGACCATAAGTAACTTAGTCCACAGAAAGTGAAGCTATGTATTTTTAATATGTATTTATAAAAAAATAAGAGTTTTTCACCTTCTTATTAATTACCTTTCTGATGTGCATGGAAAGAGAAACAAAGATCTACTCTCATCACATTTCTGGTGTATGATATATTATCACCTCTAATTGCATATCATACTTTAGATTTTGACTTATTCATCTTACAAAACTGTAAGTTTTTACCTTTGGAACTGTATTTCCCATTCCCTACCTCTATTTCTCCTAACTTCTGTGCTAGTCTCCATTTCTATACATTGAACTTCTTTTTCATTCCCTACCAATTGAAATATGCAGTATTTGTCTTCACTTGTCTGATTAATGGAGTTTTTGTATTAGTAACCAAGAAATCATTGACAAGAAAAATGACATAGACCTTTCTCATTTATACTTCATCAAGAACTCCTAGTTGCCAGTCATATTTTCAAGTTTTATATCCATTTGAAGTTGGTTTCCCAGCACCATTTATTAAATGGATTATTTTTGTCATTGTGTCTTCTTAATGTCTTTATGGAAAAATAATTCATTGTATATGTTTGGCTTTAAATTTAGAATGTCTGTTCTACTTCCCTGTCCTATTTAATTTTGGGGTGTCTGTTTATGTCAGCAATATACTATTTTCCTCGGAAATGCTTTGTAGTGATTTTTGAAATAAGGCCATTGGATGCCTGCAACTTTTTTCCTTAAGATTGTTTTAGCTACTCAGCATTTTGTATGGTTTCATACAAATTTTAGCATTTTTCTTACTCTTTTGAAGACATCATTAGAAATTGCATAGGATTTCAAAATTTTCAGAAAGAAAAATTTTAGAAAGAGATTAGAGTTTGCAACTCACTTCAAGGAGTTTAAACATTGGACATTTAAACATGGACATTTAAACAACATTAATTTTTCCAGTTCATGAACATAGGATATCTTTCCATTTGTTTGTTTCTTTAATTTCTTTTTATCAGACTTATAGCTTTCACTGGGCTGATCTTTTATGTCTTTGGTAAATTTATTCACAAGAACTTTACATTTTATGTGATTTTTTGACAGTTCTCATTAGACTGGATTTGAATTCACTACTTAGCCCAGACTGGACTCAAACTCACAATGACACTCTTGCTTCAGCCTCTTGAATGCTAAAATGGCATGTGTGCACCAGGATGCCAGTTTCTTTTCACTACATAAATGAGATTCTTTTCTTAATTTTATGATTCAAGCAAGTCATTTTAGTGTAAAGAAATTCAACTGCCTAGTATGTTGGTTTTGTAACCAGCAAACTTTTTGTATTTATCTATTAATTTTAACTGTGTCTGTGTGTGTGTGTGTGTGTGTAATTCTTAGTATTTACTATATATAATCATATCATTTACACACATGGATAATTCAACTTCTTCCCCCTCAATTTCAGTTGCTTTCTTACCTCAATTCCCTTACCAGTACTTTTAGAACTATTTCAATTAGAAAGGGTGAGAGTGGGTTCTTGGCCTAGAGCAGAACTTGTATCAGATATTTGAAGGGTTTTTTTCCCATCGATCATTGTAAATGACATTTATTGTTGTAAATTTCTTTCTTACGTACTATGTGGAATTTTTATTGTTAAAGATGCTGAACTTTTTCAAATGGATTTTCTCTATTCATTCTTCATTTCTCAAATATGTAAACCATTTTCTTTGATTTGATGAAGGGCAAATTCCACCTGGTCATGATAAATAATCTTTTAATCTGTTATTGGTTTTGCATCACAAATATTTTAATGATAATATATTCATCAGAGATATTGATTTATAGTTTTCTTTTCTTGTAGTGATACCACTTCCTTTTTATCTCATTTTCATATTAGCCTGACACTGACTGCATAAAATCATTTTGAAAATATCTCCTCTACTTCTAGGTTTATCCGAGTGGATGACAGAGGCATGGTCTTGGGATCTATGTCTGAGTCCTCATGCCTCCCTCTCTAGTGCTATTCAGCTTCTCAGCTCTCTGGCCACAATGAACTGAACATCTCTGCCCTGCCAGGCCCTTAATCCAACGTGGACTGAGTTATCTGAAACCAGAAATCAAATTAAATTTCTCCTCGTTTAAATTGTAGGTGTCAAGCATTTCATCTCATCTGGGGAAAGTTGACTAAAACCAGGGCTATAAATGACTAGAGGAGTTTGGAAATCTCAAAAGTCATTAGAAGATCTGAAACACATCAGAAAGTAAGATTTATAGTAGACCTTGGTAAGTCAGTGAGTTGCAAAACAAATAATAATAATAATTTTGTGTGATGTTTTACTAAGTTTAGCTTTTTAACAACCTAATTACAAAAATATTTTCAGAGCTTTGGATAGTGCTGCAAGGGATTACAGTAATAGGTTACAGTGTTATGAGCATTTGATTTTTAAAACTCAGATAAGCTTATTAGAACAGTGGATTATATTAAAGCATATTTTATCAAGCTATTGTCTGAAGAGAAATATTTAAGTCATTATAAGATTGTCTATAACAGCAGTCTCAAAATGTTCAGGTAACCAGGTAAATTACTAAAGACTCTCATAATTATTTTTCTATTTTTTATCTAACTATTCTCGCATTCTCCAATCTGCCATGAAGTTGTTTATTTTTCAACTGAAATTTTATCAGTTACTTTCATTCATCTATCAAATGTCTCTCATAAATTATCACTCCCAAAGTACTATCTTCTAAAAAAAGTAGAAGCATCGTGTGTCCTGTTTGCAGAGATAAACTCAGCTCCACACCTGTGGTATCCAATGGTTGACAGTGTAACACTTGCCCATGCTTAGGGACGTGGTATTTGATAAATTCCATGTATTTAATCTTCATTTTTCTCACTGTTATCACTACAGTTAAATTTTACTTTCTGGGACAAGTTAGGGGAATTTAATAAAAATTTTTGTTTTATTGTCAATAATGTGCAATGTTCAATTTAAATATGACTTCTCTACAGAAATACTTAACATACTGTTGACAAAATGATGATGCCTTATCACAAAATTATACAGTAAATGTATATAAATGCCACATGTCAATGTGATGATGATACTAATGTTCTTTAATTTTTATTTTAATTCATAAAACAACCTGAAGTTTCAATTACTATTTTTTTCTAGGATTTCATTATTATCTAGGTAAATAGGAGTATAAAATAATGCATAAAATTACTTTGTTTAGTAATATTATGTTATTAGTTAAACTAATTTACCAGCCTCTTATTTCAAACAAGT
Source organism: Petromus typicus (assembly GCA_004026965.1). NCBI lineage: Eukaryota > Metazoa > Chordata > Mammalia > Rodentia > Petromuridae > Petromus > Petromus typicus. The sequence goes on from PVIR01008292.1 coordinate 39,463, forward strand.
TCTTGGCAACAAATTCTTAACACTACCAGAACTGGATTCTGATTATCTTCCACATTTCTTTCTAGATCTAAATTTATTCTACTTAAGAATTCCGAATGTAACAGATTTCAGTGGCACTAAAGCAATGGTCTACATAAATCTAAAGGCACTAAATTTGTACATTCAAAATGTTTTACTATGAGACTGATTAATATAACTTTTAGTTGATCCTTGGTTTATCTTAGGACACCCATCCTCAATGTAACACCTCTAATTTAGACAAAGAGATGTAAATATAAATCTGAGCCTATAGGTAAACACTGTGAACTCTCCAAAACTCATTTTAATTAGAATATATATAAGTAATCAAGATTCTAACAGTACAACAAGATTTCTGAAGAACATTTTCCTTGTTTGAAATATTTCAGAACTGTAAATAGTTGTATTGCATAATTTAAATATAATTTGCCCTAATTTCAAGGAAAAAATAAATCCCAGAAGAAATAAGCAGAATACTTTTAAATTCTTACAAACATATATTTGCTTTATCTACCTATGACCACTAGATGGCACCTAGTATTTGGCAACCATAACACTTCTTTCTGGAGTTTAAAATAAGTAGCATCGGGTCAATTCTGACGAAAAATAGTCAGTCTTGGTGCAAGCATGCAACTCTTCTGTGTCAGATGTTTAAATGTAAAATGCAGGTGGTTTTCTGATCAAAAATGAAATATACAATAACACTTTATTGTTCTTATTAGGTTTTCTATTTTTTCCTAAAGGATTTGTGAGATTTAAATTTTTATTAATAGGGTTCTTGGTATGGGATATTCTGAAGTAAGAGTTAGAATCATTTTTCCTTAAATGTATTTCGTTCTTGAAGGACTTGTTTGCTCCATCAAGGTCAAGTGACTATCGCATATAAAATAGATATTCTAAGATTAAATGAGCCAGTTGCAACCACTTCTACCCTAAAAGAATTTCAAATAAGACCCTGATTTCATTTATTCATTAATTTTTCAATGAATCTTTTTAGAACAATATGTCAATAACAACACTCTGTGCTACTGATGAATGTATTATTACTTTTAACTTTCCAGAAAAATTCATTATGAAACAAGAGAGAAAATATAAAACTCTTTATTTAAATACATGCTTATTGAATGGTAAACTATTTATGAAGTTAAAAAATTCAAAAGATTATACATATTTCATATCATTAATGAATTAAGAGTGAGAATTGGTTTATTTATCAGTTAATTTAAGGGTGAAACAAAACACAACTTTTAAAAAGTTTTTGAGGTGGACACTTGAATATTTCCCTTATTTTATATCATTGTATTTCTTTTTAAACACAGGGACAGTTTATTTGTGCTACAATCAAGGGAAGAGAGATGGTATCTTGCCTCCAAAATTATCATTTTCTCTTGCTCTTTCTTCTTTCTTCACCAGTACTTATCTCTTTTGTTTTCTCTCTTACTGCTTCCATTTTCCTTGCAAACTTCTTCCTCATGTATTCATATTCTTCTTGTTGACACCTACATCCTAAGCCCTCTCATTTTCATAGCTTGACAGAGATCATAGACTGTTTTGATATATCTGTGGATTTCATTCTTGTTCAACTTTCTCATCTGAGCTACATATTGGAATGTATTTGCTTACGGGGCATTGTACTTATATGAGTAACTCAGACACCAAAATCAAAAGTTGAAATTTTACAATTTCTGTCCTATGTGCTTTCCCTTTACAATGACTCCCCTAATTACAAACTCAAGACAGATACTTGGAATTCTTTATATTTTCCTCTTCCTCTGAAATCTTATATGAATAATTTCTGTGGTCTGGATATTTAAAGTATATTTTGTATCTTATTCCTTCTTTATCTCATTCAAACCCTTAGTATTGCAAAGAATATGTTCATTCTTACGTTGACTGCCCATCTAGCAGTTGTTCTCTAGTAGTTGTCTAGAGTACTCTCAGTTCTTCTCTTTCTCCTATTTCTTTATATTGGCTTTTTCTTGTACCAGTTCCTATCTCAGCTCTTTGTCTGATAAATTGATGATCTTTCTTTGGGACTCAGTAATGTGTGGAGCTTTCTTTGATGGCACCATGTAGAACTAGACAAGGAACCAAATCAATGCCTTGATTCATTGGGCATCTGGGTTTTTTGTTTTGCTATGAAGAGGGAATATGCACAAATAATATATTTGTATCACTTAATTTTTAAGAATAAGAGTAAATAATGTTAGTAGAATGATATCTGGTACAGTACAGAGTAAACATTCATTTCCAAGCATCATTATTATAAGTACTGTTGTTTATTCCTATTAAAATACCTTTAGTATGAAAGGTGCTAGAAATACATGATGGACAAATATTGTTTGCATGCATGACCTTTGCATAGACACTGAGATGCATGAGCTCTCCTTGTATTCTACTTGTCTTTGGATATCAAATGCCTGGTAGGATTTTCAATACAAAGTAAATTCTAAGGGAATTAAGAAAGGGTTGATGGTAAGTCAAATTCCCTGCACTTGATTATCTACATCACGACAGGGTTCTGTCTAAAGATGATATGTTCTCTAATCTGAATATCTGGAGGAAGTTGGAAGAAAACTGTTCTTTATGAGATAAAATACATAGATGAAGATTACTATGCTACCATAACTTTATTTGTGCTCATCAAAAAAATTATAAAATAAGTAATATTGGTACCATATAATGCTATATTCACTGGATCGATATTAAAGAAAATAAGTAACCCTATTATTTCTGGCCCTGACACTTCAATGCAGTGCAAATTGAAACAATCTTACAGTAAGTTCCACTTTGTAGGGTGTTTGCTATTGGTGGAATGTTTTCACATTATTTCCCATATCCATCTTATAAAGATTTGACACACTGGTGCATTTAGAAGAAAGAAAATCACATATTGGCTAATTTTATGGGCTGCTTATTAATAGCTGGGGATATTTAATATTAATAATGTTTTAAAGTTTTATTGATATAATTTTAAATTTTTAAATATTGCTTAGCAATCAAATAATTCCTTGAACTAAAGCCTGCAATATTTGTTCAATTTTTTGATAATTGTCTACATTTATTAAAAACGTTTTGGCTTTGCAGATTGGAAAATAAAAAGGGGATAACACAAAGTGGTAGGGGAGATCACAGATGTGAGTACAAATCCAATTCTCTTAGTTTTCTTAATAAGAAAATTACAGTAGGAGAGGTCACAGATATGAGTACCAATCCAATCATCTTAGTTTTCTTCACAAGAAAATTACAACCGAAAGTGATGAATTTATCTTTAGTCACATAATCTCTTAAGGAACACAGGCTGAGAAAGATGAATAAAAATGGAAGAAAGACAAGGGAAGAGTTGAGAACACGAATTTCTTTCTTTCTGTCTTTCATCCCAGACCAAGTTTTCACTGTAAGGAAACCATTTTTATAATTGTGAAGTAGTCTGAGATCCACTTGTGAAGGAAAGTGTGATTTTCAATTAGGAAAATCCTTCTGCTCTGTGTTAGGTGATGATCGAAGTGACTTGCTGCTTTCAGCTGTAAGGGCCACTTACATTGCAATCAGTGATAAGTTTCCTATTGTCACTCAAGTTCTTCCTACCACGACATCACCATGTCTGTTCTTGAAGGCCTTTGGAAACACCTTTGGAGAATATATAATGTTGTAAAGAGAAAATCTGAAGCAGTAAAAATATCATCAATGCTCTCCTTATTCCTCACTTTACCACTGCTCCTTGAGAAAGGATGATAAGAAATAATATATTTCATGCTCTACTCATAATGATATCCTGCAGCTTATAATCAGACAGCAGAGAGAATCCATTTATTCTTGAAGGCGTAGAGCTGCTGCCTGCTCACAAGTGATTATGGGGTCAAAAGATGAAGATTTCATAAGCACTTTATAACATATACCCCATTCTTTTTCTCTGTAACAAACAATGCTGTATTTTAAAGGGTTTGTATCCCTGAATTTCATAACTTGCACTTCAGCGCACATGTACAGGTACAACTACACCATTGTGATCTGGTCATTTACTGGATTCCAAAATCCTTATGGTAGCTTTTCCGACAAAATATAAACATTTATTTAGTATACTCTCAGATATATTTAGGAGTTTAGAATTTCTACAGCCTGGTCCATTTTTCTCATATGCTGCTACACAGACCCCTCATGTTTTGGGGTGTGTGAACTGAGAAAAAACAGTAAGCAAGGACCACTGGACTGTGCTGGCAAAGTCATTATTGGCCCGAGCATCTACACAAAACTTGGGAGTTCACATCATGGGCTGCTGAGACAGCAAACTTGGGTCTTTTCTTTGTATCCATGAGATGTTGACCAATTCATTTTAGTTTTCTAAGTTGAAATTCCATAATCCATAGGGAGGGCATAAAGATACTAGTACCAATTTTTCATTTGTTTATAAGAACTAAATGGGATAATGTTTGTGTAACATCTAGCAAAGTGCTTGTCTCATAGCGGAACTTAACATGTGCAGCATTAGTTCCAACATCATTACTATAATTACCCTCTTCCCAAAATAGCCCCTCCAAGTAAGAAGACTGCAGAGTTTGCAGATACTTTCTTCTCCTCAGCTGTCACTAGTTTTCTGAAGCGATGTATACCTCTCTCTGTCTACTTCGTAGAACTATGAACTCAGTTGTTATTGCAGGTCAGTTGTTGATGACAAAAGAACTCGTGACTCTGCCCATTGCCACCGAGGAGGCCTGCTAATGTCACACAATGTATGATCCTGTGGCTACTGGTGCCATTTACGTTATCTTCAGCACACCTCTGTTGAATCTCCGCCAGTACTCTCCTTGAGCTATTCTCACAGAAGTCTTGCTCTCTCTCTTTTCTTTGAACAATATTGTAGTCCTTCTTTTAGACTGTTCTCTGTTCCCTCCATCACACTGATAAATGAGAAGGTTGATATCAACACACAATGCTCAGAATCTAGAAAAGGAGATACACTTAATAACAGCAGTCTATAAAATCCTTTATGTGTTTCCTTTTTTTAATTGTGTCTGTCTTTTGCACCATATTTACATTTCTGTCTTTTAGTCTTCTTGTTACAACCAATGCTCTGAAAACAGTTATGGTTTCTGTGTGGGCTTCCTATAACCAGATCCTCCCCCCTCCTTATCCAACACTTCACTACTAGTAAGAAGTTTTTCAATGGACTATTTTAATAAAATCAGGTTCTTACATAAAATTCAAAGCCTGTTTCGCTTTACTTTTACAAAGCCTCTTCTCTTGACAATCTGCAAGAGAATTTTGAGATGGTGTCCAAAGCCACAGAAGATGCACCCTCACCCGTGTCAATACTACATGGACATCATACAGTGGTCCAGCTGTTGGCTCTGTATCTCACTCAGGATAAGCTCCTGCCTACTAAGAGCATCTCTGTAATTTGAGAAAAAACATTTCTTATCATCCCAATTCTGCCTTTATCTCTGCAATGTACTAGAGCATTAGAAGGTGTGTTTCTCTGCCTGCTGCCTGATGTCTATTTGCTACACTCCAGGCCTGATTGCTCACAGGGAGAGACTGCTGACTTCAGAAGTTCCTCACTCTGCTAAGTCCATTCTTCCAAGAGGAGAGCCAAAGACCTCCTTGTATCAATTTGTTCTTAGGAGTTACTGTCTTTTTGCTGCAAACCAGTTCTTACTTAGGTTTTCCATAACCACACTGCAGTCTGCAGTGCACATTTCTTCTGTTTGCTGTGTGATAACATTCCTTTTATGTTCATGCCAATAGGGAGCACTAGTGGGATTCTACTAGGAGAGAGGAGAAGGGAATGGCTTCCTCTCTTGGGTTTGACTTCTCGCCTTACTAAGCCTTGCAGCATTGTCAAGGTGTTGGCCCTTTATTCAAGTAGCAGTGATTCCTCTCGGTAAAAACATCAGAGTTTGGTCTGCATATTTTTGAATTTTCACAAAGATAACTTTGCCCACTCCTCACTTCACCATCGCCATGAGAGAAATCCACCAACAGCCTCAGAAGTCTGGATCCCAGGCTCCAGAGAGACGCCTGTGAGTGCACACTCCACAGGGCTCACTATCAAGTTTTAGTGATTTCATTCACTTCTCCTCTTCCTCCTTAGGAGTGTATCCCGGAGTTGCAGCCTCAGTAACACCATAGAGTCCTTTTTTACCCTGTTCTTTATACCAGGTTCACAATTCTTTATATTAAATTCCTCTGTTCAAATAACTAGTGTAGTTTTTATTGCTTTGCAGGATCCTGGCTGATCCACCTTTATTAGGGTGTGGGCCCTGCAATCCTTTTGCTTCCTCCTAACTCTTCAAAGGAATCATGTAGCTGAGTGTGGGAGGAACAGACAGGGTGTGAAGGGGCCGAATCTAGGCAACGCCAATGTTTCCCTCTTACTTACCTTTTCAGTCTTCCAATACTACTTAAAAATTTGTGCTAAAATTTCTCTGTTAAATGCATTATGACAAATTATTTCTGTTATCTTATTCAGAACTTGACTGGCATAATCATATCATTCTCAGAAAAATAATCATAATGATGATGTTCATATTGTTGCCACAGCTAACTGCACAGAGAACAAAGACCTAGCCCAAAGAACTTGGGTATAAAGTCATATTTGCTGGCTTCATCTCAAACTCAACTTATTAGCTATATAAAATTGTTGCTTGAGTTTCTTTCACTTATTTATTAAATAAAGATAAAATTATGGCATGTGTTTCTTTTGAGAACTGTATGAATTGACAAATGTGAAAAATTAAGGATATTAATTATCATGGCTAGTGACTGTATTTATTCAATTAATTTTAAAGATTAGGGAGAATTTCCAATGCTTAGTAAGTAGCATTGCAAGCACAAGAAGGAGAATTAAAGACCAGGAAAAATGAAGAAGTCAGCACACTACCCGGGTTAGCACTTGGCAACCAGATTTCTCTCAGTGCCCTGGGTGAAAATAAAATTTGCTTCTCGTCCACTTGTCTCTGTACTTATCTGTCAAATCTCCACAGAAGTTGCAGTCCATTATAATATATCTTGATAACTGTTGGGATGGGAGTATGAAGCGATCCATAGCATTTCAGAAGAAAAATTAAAGAAAATTCCCCTGGTTTAGGAAGTAAAAAAAGGAACCTCAGTGAGAAAAAAAGAAGGGGAAGCATATGCTACAAGCATGCTCAAGATAAAGCACAGAATTTCAAATGCATTTAAATAATTGTCATGCCCCACAGGATGTGTGTAGGATGTAGGAAAAAATAAAGTCGACAATGTGGATAAAGGAGAGATTGTCAAGAGCGCTGACTATAAAGCCAAGGAAAGTGGAAACTGAGTTCCAAATTTAATCTCTCCTAAATCGTCATGGTAAGGAAGAAGTAATGCTATGTATTTATCACCCTGTAGTTTTTATTTTGTCTACTTTGGAAAACTTCGTGGCTCCATTTTGAATCAACTAACTGGGTTTAGGGCAGTAGAATGTCAGTGGATTTGGATTCATTACTGGATTCGGAAGTTGTATTTACTGAGAGGCAAGAAACAAGAACAACTCTTGAGTCTTCATTGCAGGCACTGAAGAGAAAGATAGAAGACAGAAAATCTTACCCCATTCCTGCTATCTGCTTATCCTAGGAAAAGCTATCTTTAGTTGATAGTGAAAGAAAAAAAGAAATTCATGCTATGATCCTGTCCTGGGACAAGCAGGTTAGCTAAGGCTTCTGCTTGGTGCTTGTGGTGGCAGAGGGCAGGCGTGCCACTCCTTCTATTGAAAAGAGGTCAGAGATTGGCTCTAAGGGCTAAGAAAGAAGGGAAACTACCCACCCTCCACATGTGTTGCTGTGTTGGAGGAATAAACTATTTGTCATCGGAGAAACTGGAAGATCAGAGGATCTCCTCCCCAGGAAATGTAATGCACCAGCCCTGAATATATAGGGAAAGAAGACAAGCAACAAAAAAAGCCTCTTCCCTGCAGAGCTATGCATTTCTTGGCAGTGCTCCTTGCTTGAGTGACTGTCTGTGAGTATAAAGGGTCAAAACCCAGGAAGCAAACAGAAGGTGTGCTGCCTCCTCATAAGCTGAAAAATGTGGAAAACTTCCAGCATCAGAATTCTAACCCTAAATAGAAGGGAGGAGAAATCTGCTACTGGAGTGACTGGAAACCCTTGGAGTATCAGGGTAATGACAATAACAAAATCCAGGTAAACTGCTAACTGCAATATATCAAGCCCACATGAGCAGCCTGATAGCAGAAATGATTCTGTTTCCAAATATAGATATCATTTTCCTTAGTTTCTACTTTTTTCTACATGCTCTCTAGAATAATAAAATAATGATACACACATGATTTAGAAACTAAAATATTTCCTAGACGTAAACAAATCAATAGAACCAGACTCAGATGTTGGCATGATCGGAGAAAAACTAAAATTGCAATGAAAATATAGATGAAATATTGGTGTAAATGATAGACAGTATGCATGGACACAGAAATTTCATCAGAGGGGGGGAAAGCTAAAGGGAGTCAAATGGAAATGCTCAAAATGCAATATATGATATCAGAGAGAAAGCACAATTTCTTTTGGCTTAGTAGACTAAACACAGGAAAGAAAATAATCAGTGAACTTCAAAATACTGCAATATAAACTATGCCAACTGAAGTACAAATATATACTTTATAGAGAATCTGAAACAGCCTCCAAGAACTGTGTACAGCATCAAATTCCCTAATCTGCACATAGGAACAGATACAGGACAATAGAGACAGGAAAAGAACTATTCAGGTAGGTAACAGTAAAGACCTTTAAATTAAAGAAAGGCAACAAGCTAAGGATCCCAGAGACCCTAACCATAGCAGGATGTAAAGGAAAATATTGCTAAGTGCATCACAGTTAAACTGCTGAAAACCCAAGGTTAAAAAAAACCACTAAGAACACCAGAGAACAAAAACATAAAACATGCACAAAAAGAAAGAGAAGATTCATCATAGGCTTTTGGAAAAATGCAAGTCAGGAGGAAATGGACTAATGCCTTTAAGTAGTGAAACCAAAACAAAGCAAACATATTCTCAGCAATGAATTCTATACTTAGTGAACACATCCTTCAAAAATGAAGATAAGAAAAAGGTTTTTGAGGCATAAAAAACGTTAAGAGTTGTTTCCTAAAAAGTAACGTGATGCTAGGTGTAATTTTCAATATATATATTTATATATGTGTGTATACCTATATAGAGTGTATAATAAAGATAATAAATGCAGTATACAGATAAATATTAAAGATATTTTATTAATTTTTATTTAACCCGATTGTCTAATATGGGGAAAGTTATTCTTTGGAGTTTATAAAGTGCATAAAAGTGAAGCACATGACAACAGTAACAAACAGATGATAAAGAAAAAATGGAATTATATATTTTCAACTTCTGACACATTGCATGAAATAATATTTAAAAGTAGACAGTTATAAGTTACAGAAGCATAAAGTAATGTACAGGGAAAATATTGAAAGAGAGACAGACAGGATGTGGACACTAGTAGGCTAACTGTGGTGATGAAGTGGGATTGCTTAAAATAATCAGTTTAAAAGACAACAGTATAAGAAAAAAAGAACAAAGAATAGTTGAGACAAAGAAGAAACAAAGAACATTAATAAATTTTAATTTTGACATATTAAAAGTTACATTACATACAAAAAATTAAATACTGGCTGAGAGATTAACAGGTTGTATTTAAAAAGCTAAATTCTGTTTTATTTACAAGAAATTCAATGGTAAGGACACAAGTAGGTTGGATAAATTGATAAACAGATCAGAATTCTAAGCCAAAGTTTTGGAGGGTGCAAACATTATTTATGTATCATGTGTCTCTTTGTTACCTTGCAAGTTTTCTTTGTGTATTTAGCTGTAAAATCTTAGAAAATTACCAAACACTTCTGATAAACTTAGAAAATCATTCTGGCATCATCAAATGGGAAACTATGGAACTGAGAAAAGATGATACAAAAGATCGTCTCAATATTTTAACGCTTGTAAAATGCCGAGGAAATGAACGCTTACAACACTGAGCAAGGATTTCAGTACACCTTACAGCAGACTGACGAGAGAATTCTGTTACAAAGAGGAAAAGTTCTGATGTGGTAGAAGTTTATGGTTCAGTGTAAGCATCCTAGACACTGACAACAAGAAAAAGCAAAGAACCGATACAAATCTCTAGATATTTCCTTGTGTAACTTCTTCCTTCCTGATTTATGTCCTGGTCATCGGTATGTGAGTAAATATCTTTTAAAAAAATTTGCACTACTGCCTTCAAACCCACTTGGTAGGGGTTATTTCCTCTGTTATTGAGATCAAATGGAAAAGAAATTCCACGCTTTCTTAGCCACTAAAGTCCCTTATAAAAAATTCCCCATTTATGCCGAATAGCGAGCAGACAGCCTCACTCCAGCAATTAAAATGGCCTGTTCCCGTCGGCGTAATACCAGACTTCGCCCGGAGTCAGAGCTTCCTCTTCCTTCACAGTTGGCTGCTCTAGGTTGTTACCTGAGGTGAGAAATGGGCACTGTGGGTTCTTTTCTCTATTTCCGCTGTTTCTTTGCAGTCCTACGTAGGTGGTCTAGCTTTAAAATGTGGAATAGTTGGCAAATATTGTCTTAGGGCTTTAGCCAAAACATTCAGAAATAGTTCAGTTGTAACATCCTGTTGCATACCCTTGGTAGCACAACTAAAAGGCACGATTCTCACATAGCTTTCAAGTCCATATGTTGCAAGTTGCGAGGGCGAATTCAAGGGCAGGCACTAGAATAACAAAGTGGGCACGTTTAGGCTCTTTACAGGAAGTACCTAACCACACATGTCACAATCCGCCACAGTGTTTCCTAAATTTTCCCGCCGATTTACCCTGAATCACTGAGAAAGAAGGAAGACCTTTGTAGGATATGAAGTTTTAGACTAAAGAGACATTTTTTTATGATCCTCTTTACCAGGCTTCGTTTTGCTAAATAAAACATACAAAGTTTGTATTCAAAACTACATCTCATTATTTTAATATAAAAATTGAGTGTTTCTATCTTTTTCTTATATTTTTCTTCTGCACAGATAGGTACCACATTTCACTCCAAGTTATATGGAAACAAAATAGCCCCATTTGATCAACCCACTTCTATAGAAATTATGGTGTTTATATAATTCTAAAAGATGCTATTGGGCTTCAGTTTTGTATGTGTTCTCCTTGTTAGTATAGGACAATTTAACCTGGTTTAACAGAAGTGTTTGAATTTCTATTAACAAGGGTGCAGACATTTGTTGTCAGAAAACACTGACAAACTATCTTGGCTATACTTCAGATATTGCTTCCTACTTTCACCTTTCTTCTTATGATATCCTCTTGGTCTTGATTAGACTCCACTTTTAGGAAGTTCTCAGTTTAACAGAGAAATCAATAAAACCACTGGAAAAGGAAAAGAAACTTTAGAAATGTAACACTGGTACTCATTCTGAAGGAAACTGGTCCTGCAAGAACTCCAAGCTCAGAAGTAGTGCCAGTTACAAGTTCATTTCATGGTATGTTCTGTACCTGTTGTGGGTCCATTTACCTATTAGAGTTAATATGTAGTTTTTCTGTCTTTAACTCCAGCTGTAATGGGAATAGGAAGATTCTTTGTACAACATTACAAGCTCAAGGCTGATCCTCTGGTGAGAGAGGTACTCAGAGATAAGTGGGAACGATTCAGCGCTATTTCAGTTTAGAAAGCTAACTTCTGTTCCAAGGTAAACATCCCTGAAGAATATGGGTGAGCTTAATATCACACAAGGAGGTGAATGACTTTACATGCTGACAGCAAAGGCAAGCAGAGTCAGAAGAACGAGAGAATAAGTTAGTTAGCTGGTTCTAATTTTAAGAAATTCTCAATTGTGGCTGATTATCCTTAAAGTAAAAACATGAATGATCCGCCATAGTGTAAAAGTGACCAGAACTTCTACAGTATTCTCAAGGTTTATATCCCAAGGTTTATATGCAGAAGAATCACAGGTGGGACACCGGGTTGGTTACCCAGCTTGTTGAACACGCAGGTTTAGAACTAACACTAATCTACAGAACAAATATTTGGAGGTTGAAAGATGCTCATTGATATTGATCTTTGGGAGTTGCTAAATGATGGTGTAATAAACAAACGAAGAAACCAGAAAGTATAAGTCTGAAAGTAAATTGAGTTATTAGCATTAGTGAAAAAGACAACTTGATTTACTATCTCTAATTTACAATTGTGAAAACCATATGTTTCTGAAAAAATTTTTCATAATTTATTTAGAGGGAGTTCTAATCCAATCTAAATATATTTCTTGGCTGAAAAATCTCTCTTTATATGAAATTAGGTAATTTTTTTAAAACACTGTTTGATTCATGCTTGGTTCCACTGCCCAGTCCCTTTGTAGTAGCACTGAGGTTTGTCCAGGCTTTATGATAAATGGTTGAGACATTATTTTTTGAATTTAATAACAAATTTGACTAAATTATTTCAATTAAGAGAAGGAGTCAGGATTTTTTTTTTCTTTTCATGAAATTAATGCACTAAATGAGGCTGAATTTACAGCATACTGGGGAAACATTTGGGAAAGGTGAGAGGGAGAGGAAGAAGGCAGACCCAACACCTGCAAAAGGAAGGCAGAAAGTAAGGAAGTTCAGACAAGCTGAGCTCCAAGCAGCAGGGCAGAGTGTCTCTCAGAAGTCTTAGCCTAGCCGATGTGGATTCCATGAACAGCCTCTCTGCAAAGACGTCACATTAGGCAGGGGCGTCAGTCTGGCTTCCATACTCAGTCACTGACTGGGGAAAATCAGAGGACAGTACTGTGGCCTCAACGTAAGTGTTGGGAAAAGGTTCCGATGCTGGTCTGAAGCTGGTTTCTCTGAACACAGCCTGACTTATTACAGAGAGCAGAGCAGTCCAACAGCCAGACACTGCACTTTGCTGTGCAGTGTTATAAAGAAAGATACGATGTGTTCTGTGAACCTCAGTAAGCCTAATTTTCTTTTAGTCAATGCAGTTCACCTTATAATCATATGTATGTGTGTGTGCATATATATTTATGTATGTACATGTCAAAACACATGTTTTAACTTAGGATTTTGAAAATATGACTATAAATTAAACTAGGAACCTTAACAGCTTATTGCAGTCATTGAGCAAAATGATTTAATAGCTTTTTAGAGCTATTAAACGAATTGCTAATCTCTACATCAGAGAACTGTAACGCATTTGGTTATCCACTTTATGTACATTCTGCCCAGCCAGTTGCTGTTGATGGGCGAGAACACCAGAGCTGTCTAACCTGACGAGGACCAGAGCCACTGGTCTCTCCTTCACTGACTCTCAGTCTGCACTCTGATACATCTTCTGCTGTTTTTGAGTATTTTCCGAGGGAAATTTAAGTATAAAGAATACATCTGGCTGTCACAATGTGAGATTAGAAAAATAAAAACAGAATTCGTGAAATTTCTTATGCATTCAACCAACTTGGACATTTTCATGTCCTCATTCCTAACAGTCTTTTGTAACCAACCAACACAGAATTTTTCAGTTAAGTCTTACAAGGTACCAATAATGGTTATTGCTTAACAAGATAAATTTGGACTCTTAAATACTTCTGGTAGAGGACACAAAAAATATGCATATTTCCATCATTTTCTCTCATAAAAATAAAAACAGATAGGGCTAAGTTAGTCTGTTTATGTACTCTGCCTGATAAGGATATTTAGCTCTTTTTTTCCCTGCTATGGTTCTTTTTAGCAAAACAATGGTCACCTTGAAAATAAAATTTTGAAAACCTACCCGGGGACTTTGGTAAGTCATTTTGTTCTAGTTTCTGTGGGTGCCCGGCTGGTATCAGGTATCAGAAAAGATGGGAAACATGTTCACTAGTCGGTGCCCTTGCCTCAGAGTTCAGTTGCAGTTGTTCTCAGATATTTTGGCATCGTGCTCATTACTTATTTATATTTTCCCTCTTTTTTCCACTTTGCAGATAATTGCTGCTTAATTGATACTGCTGCCACGTGAGCCTAGTCACAAGACACATTGCTAAATAGAGGAATCATTAATCTGTGTGTGTGTGTGTGTGTGTGTGTGTGTGTGTGTGTGTGTGTGTGTTATAGATTTTCTTAAAAGGGGGACTGGAATAAGCAAAGTCATTAGCAGTTTATTTGCAGCAGTGCACTTATGAAAAGCTCTGTGGAGAACACATCAACACTCACTATGTAACTGAGCAATTAACATAGGACCGCTGCACTTTGGGTGTTAGCATGGGAGTAAACAGAAGCAGATGTGAAGTGTTTGTGCTGTTAGCACACAAGGTCTGTTCTGACATATGCAAATACCACTCATGCTCACAGAACCCGCAACCCCTATTGTACTATGACCTTACTAATGAAACCCTATGACAGAAGTGCTTCATTTGCACTGGGTGCTATTAATTATTAACAAGCCAGTACCACCTTTTCTTATTATTAGAGCTTTGCAGAGAGCCAGGTGAGAAAGCATATGCAAACAAGTCGAAAGGCTCTAGTTCTCAGCTTGCATTGATGACTGCTCTCCTGCCTGAGGTCTCCTTGAAAACAGAGAACAAGTAAGGTCAGAGAGAGCAAAAACAGCCTCAGAGGAGGGATGGATGCAATCACCTGTGTGACACAGACATGAATTTGAACCATTTTCTCTGTGGATCTCGGGTAAACCCTATGAACAACCCAGTGGTTTCTCCATGAGAGGAGAACAATGAATGTCTTCGGGTCAATTTATACATAGAAAATCACTTTCTATTTGTCTTTCCTTGATAGGGATCTGGAAAATTATTTCATACTAGAACAACTGAAATTGTATAACTTTAGAAGATATGTCACAAGCATCACTACTCATACTGCTTTCATTCTAGGGGAAAAAAGCAAATTCCAAAGTTCGAATTCTAATTTCTTCTGTCTCACAGAAGAAATCTTACAAATCTTAGCAGTAAGTGCTCAGATTTTAAGCCATTAAAGAAACATTCTTCCATTATTTCTAAAATGTGTGTTTTATAGAAATGCTCACACTTCTTTTATAAAACTTCAACAAAGATTATTCTATAGTCTTTGTAAATGGACAACCATCCTTGTGCATAGTTTGACAAAAGGCAACTGGCTGGTATTACAGTATCTAGTTAGGATCTTTTTTTATTTTTTAAACCATACATTTAGGATGATTAGAAGAAATTTGGCCTTAGCTCTTCATTTCCGGACTCAGAGACAACCACATGGTGTGCAAAAGTGCAGAGTTCTACGCAACAGGATAATGTCTGTAGCATTATTTACAGTGATAAAAATAGACTACTAGAATATATTGTGGCTCATGTATACAATTTAAGCTAGGTAACTATTGGTAAGAGCACTTAAAATACCCAGATATTTGATGCAGAATTATATCCCATACAGTTCAATGAAACAAAGAATGCCAAGAGATAAAACTGTACTGACAGACAAGGGCCAGATTTAAAATGAACTTACAAAGATATAGCAGAAAACTTTATTGAAGGGAGTGAAGTGATTCTAGATTCTAGATTTGGTATTTTAGATTTTTATTTTATAATGTAAAATAAGGAAGTATATGAAGGTTGAACTGGAATAATAAAGACTGATTAGAATGTACTTTTCCTGGGCAAGAGGTACTGAGACATTTTCGTGGAACCTTTCAGATATTGTCTAGATCTGAAATGTCCCCAAATTCTCATGTATTCGGTGAAGGGGGGGGGACTTTGGAAAGTGAATTTATCCCTTGCAGCTGTACTCATCAGTGGATCAATTCACTAATTAGTTCATGGCTGAATGCTCTATTACAGTGTAGGACATTGTTGAGCAGGTAGATCACTGAGGACATGGTCTGGAAAGTTCTATCTCTCTTCCTAGAACCTTTCTTCCTTTTTGCTTCCTGACTGCCAAGGTGGGAAGCTTTCTTTCTCATGTCCTCCTACAATTAAGTTTCTGCTTTGGAGTCAGCCATCCATGGGCTGAATTCCCTGGGACCATCAGCCTCCTTTAAATTGTGCATACCAGGTATTGTGGGCACTGGCAAGAGAGCTGACTAATACGCTAGCAATGGGAATGTCACAGGTTAGATAATTTTGAGAGGCATACCAAAGGGAACTTAGCAGTGTTTAATGAATCACTATATGCTACTGGGTTAAGGCAGGATGTAAAGAAAATTGTAAAGAAGCGAAAACTTAAAAATGATACTGAGGTCAAGCGTGAAACCTAAATTTCCCGATGCAACCTGAGAGAATGAGTAGCCTTGGGAGTAACAGCTTTCTTTAAGAACGTTTTGAATAAGCAGGTAGGCATGTTTTACAGTGTCAAAATTCAAGAGAAAATTTAGGCCTGGAGATGTAGATTGGGGGGCTGTTAGGTAAGGGGATAAAAACTTTAGACTCCCTATGAAGAGTATATAAAATCTAGCAAAAAAGTCAAAGATGTTAATGATTAAAATGAGACTTTTGTGTGTGATCAGCAGAAGAAATTTTGACACTGAGAACAGGACACTTTATTTAGACACTGACTCTAAGAATAAATGTATCTTATGCTAAGAAGGAAGTTATTTAGAGAAATTCCAACATTTTATTGGCCACATTAGTTTATCCCATTAAATTGTTATTTCCAAAGCTATTTTACAAAGCTAGGGCAGATCCCAGAAAAAGTTAGAGTTACAAAATGTCAATAGAAGGTACATATTTCTTACAAATTTTTAAAACACACAATTTTTAAAATTATAAAACTAATAAATAGAAAACTCTCCATAATCTTTTAGCTCTCAAAGAAGAAAAAAGACTGTAATTCTCAAGATACATGAAGGAGGTTGTGCATATTTATCTTACTAAAGTAAAAAAAAAAAAAAAAAAACATAGATTTTAAAAGCCCTTGGAGCCTTGAGGAAGGGCAGGTGGTCCAGGTTGGTTCACCTGTGGGTATGCTTTTTCTCCTCTATCACTGTGGGTTTTTTGTGTGTAATGGGCATATCTTCACACACATTCACCTCAGGAGTTTTACAAGCTATTCTGATGCTACTTTACCAATAATACATTTTTTTTTCTAAAACAGCAAAAAACCACATGATGAACAATTGAAAAAATCCAGAGAAGCATTTGTCAATTGTCTGCTTAAAAAGACAACCACCAAAAACAACAACAACAAAACACCTGAGAGAAATGTTATATTATAAAATGATACAATATAGTATTTCATGGACTATTTCTTTGATTCCAGTGTTTCAAAATGCCCTGGAAGAGAATCTTGGTAATATAACAACTATATCAAAGAATTAAGAAGGTATGTCTCCTCTCACACTGTCACTCTTCTAGCCTCAATCTCTTTCTACCACCCCTAGCATCTTACAGAGTTGAAAACAAGGACAGACAGCTGAGCACAGATCCTATGACAAAGGATCGTAGGGTCTAGCGCACTTGTGAATGTTTGCCAGGCACAACAATTGTCTGTGTTATTTGAAGGAAAATTCATTATAGTACAGAATTAAAAATTATTCCTCGCACGGGTTAGTCAGAGGGAGCATCACATATTATTTCTCTGAATTATTTCGTAGTTTACTACTACCTATGGGGTGCCTCCTGACAATTTGGGAACTGTTGCCAGATTCTCCCCTTATCAATTTTCTTCTTGGTTTTTGGAAGACAGAAGCCCACGCCCCCTTCCAGACTTAGTTCTTTTTGCTTATCATGGCATGTTACCTTAAGAAATATGTGCTGTTTGACTGCATGTTAGAGAGGAGAGGTCGCCATGTAGCCTACCCATCACATGAAGGGTTTGTAAAATAGAAGCT